>VYZV01021191.1:51739-91780 GCA_013401275.1 Pandion haliaetus
CTCGCATTGTACCCATTGCTGGATGGAGATTAACACCTGTTACAGTTTTAACAGAAAATGATGAATGGTGCCATTACTGGCACAGCTTTATGTGAACAAAATTAAGCTTGTGTGTGTTAACTTTTGTAGTTACAGCAATTACTACAATTACTTTCAAATTATAGTTTGCACAGACCCTGTACCAAAGCTAAACAACTGAGAACAACCATCCTCCCATTTTCTTGGAGAGGGCTGTAGGCAAAATGCAAACTGCAAGCTCACTCTATGCCTCCCTTGAATCAAGGGAAACCTATAAAGCACCCCCCTCATTTTGCCCTCTCAGCTAGCGATTTTCATAACACTCCCCTCTAATATATGTATAAGGTTCTCACATTTCAGTTTATAGCTACATTTGACTCACATATGAAATGGATATTTATAAAGCTTGAGTCAAATCTCAAGTGCTTATCTGGATTTTTGAAACCTGACCCACGTGACTAAATTAATGGGCACAGTTGTACTTTGGCTTTATATATATGTATCAGCTGTACCACTCGTTATAATTCATCTCACCTGGTGTTGACTGTGGAAGGTTTGAGTTCCAATCTAAGCTGCTCATCGAGGTTCCCTCTATAGTCATCGGGGATCAAGACGTGTCACTCCACCAAATACAGACGCTGGTATTAATGAGATCAGTTGCCATCCCGAAATGCCTATTTCTTTCCTTCAACTATAGAGGGAGCCAAGACAACTGGCTTGGACCAGAAGCCCAGCTTTTATTTAGAATTAAATTCAAAGCCATCTAGATGAGGTGAAGGAAAATTGCCATCCTCAGAAAGGCACTTACTGCCCTTCTGCTGGACCAGCCAGTTAAGCAGCTGTCTGTTGCACAGTCACATGTTCTGCTGGGTAAATGTCTCTATTAAAATACAGATGTCTCTGAGTGCAACTTCTCTGTTTCTCTTGTCAGCAGGCTGAGTTCCTTATGGTGAGATGTACAAAAATCATAGCCCATACGTTTCATGACATGGTTTAGTGGGCATAGTGGTGTTGGGCTGACAGTTGGACTCAATGATCTTAAAGGTCTTTTCCAACCTAAACGATTCTGTGATTCTGAAATGTGATACTTAAAAATGTAGTTGTTAAGAGATCTAATAACCTTTTAGATTATTAAACCTAGGGCTAATAAAAACATTAATGACATTTTAAAAAATTTTCATTCCTGCAGGTACCCGTGAAACTCAACATCCTTGCTTTGTTTTGTGGTGAGATCAGAAAAACTATCTTTGTGATTTTATTGGATATAAAATGTTCTCTAAAGTACTTTACATAAAAATTGTTCTTACAAAGAAATATATTTTCCAGAAAGAAAAAAACTCAAAACAATTCCCATATCACATTTCTTGGAACTAATTATCCCCATTCATACAAACCAACCATTATATCTTCCTGTTGACAGCACTGTGTTTTCTTTTCTTTTCTTTTTTCCTAGTACATTTGTAGCACGTGGATCAAAGGTGTATGGATTCTTGTCTTTTCTTGAACCCACAAGCAAAGTAGCAACACAGCCAAGTTTTAAAAGTTTGCAAATCATTAAGAAACAAAGCAGATAAAACATACAGTGTTCCCAAGAGACTTGAGACATGAAAGCATCTGTGTTGTGATGTACGTACACAGAATCTGTTGGGACTAGACTTAGTTGTTCACTAGGAGTTGGAATGCACTGATTCAGATCTCCTGCTGCAACTTTAAGGAAACAGTCTATATATTTTGCCACAAATCCCCCAAGCACTATGTCTGTAATGGAGTTGAACCTGTCCATTACTCTGGACTGAACTTCAGATTTTAGGACACTCTGATCTCCATCCAGATTTTAAGTACATGTCTCATAATACGTGTTCTTCTTGAAGACAATCTCTGCAGAAGTTGCCTAGGGTTTGGTTTCTTTACAAACCTTACATGAAAAACTATCCCTATGGAAGTTAGTGGGGCTTTGCCACTGCCTTCAGGATTTCATTCCTGGTTCTTGCTGTTTTCTTGCCGTGGTACTGCGGTGGGAGACTGTTTCTGGTCTCCTTTCCTGCTTGCTTCACCTGACAATTGTTAGCCTGACTCCACAGAGCTAGAAAGAACAGCATTAGGCAGGAAACTGGCATAGGCTACAACGTGCAGGTATTGCCCTCATTCTCCACTCTTCCCATAAACTACTTGACTCAGTGCTAATGCTTTAATCAGGCTATAGTCAGGTACTAAGTCAAATGTCTCATACAGGTCTTATATCTGTGTAGTTACCTTCATCAAATTGTTTGACAAGACTTATTTTTCCATAAAGCTGTCTTGACTGGCACCAATTATACTGCCATCCTTTAATTTTATACTAATTGAATCCCTTATCAGCTTTTCCATTACTTTGCCTGGGACGGATGCCAGACTAACTGACCTGTAATTACTGTGATGATTCTGCTTCCTCTCTTTGGCTTTTGGCAATGTTGCATATTTCTACTGTTTTCTAGCAACCTTTGGATTTATAGTGTATGGGCTCTTTAATATAAAAGTATTCATCTCCAATAAAAGGATTTTAACAGTGACTTCCTGGACAATGTGATGCAAGGCAGTTTATTATCATTGTGTCATATGAATGTATCATCTCTTTTCTCTTCAAATACTAAACAGTAGAGTATGTGTCTCTGCAGGTGTCTATATAAAATAGATATTATTTCTGTCCTATCTATAATATTAATAACACTGTTGATTTAAGCAATCCTGTAATGTGTTCATACCATTTTAAGGAATTGCAGGGGAGATAGTATAGTCCTGAAAACCCTTCTTATTGTTCTTAACAACATATATTTCCTCAGCTTTCTTTATCATATCTCTATATTTTTTTCATTGCTAATTTATACAGACCACTGTCTAATTTGAGATATATATATGTGCATATGTACAAGCGAGAGAAGGTTTTCCATGTTATGCAGCAATGTTGTGTTGTGTTTCGGTGTTTTCTGCCAAAAAAAAAGAGATATGATCACAAACACTGCTCATATGTAATCAAATGATCAGAAAAGATGTTCTGATTGAATTTAATCTGTTCTGTGCTGAATGGTGTTATTTTACAGCCCAGAGCATTTATTCTAGTATGTTCCAGTAAAGATCATAAGACACCCTCAAATCAAGCTCCTCTTTTTTTCCTTTTCCATTGTCCTTTTTTTCCTTTTTTTAAACATGAGTTCTTTGGAAATTCTACTTGTTCTCCTAAACTCATTCACTTTTCCTTCAAATGGTCAGTATACTTATATCACTGCACCAATGGATACCAATATAGCAGCTTGAAGCTTACCAATGACACCCTCACAACTGAAGCCTGCATTGTCAATTTACTGGGTTTTGTATCTCTTCTGTTTACTGTAGCTTCACAAGAGAATGATATTTTATAAACACCTGGTAATTTAGTTAAAATAAGGATCTGGAGTTTTAACAAGAGAGCACTTTTTTTAAGGTTTAGCATTCAGATATAAAACAGATGTTTATTGTGCCTTTTGACTGTCCAGGAGATCTTGTCAAAAGCGTCTGGCATGTACAGTTATTTTTATGTTATATGTAAGTGTATATTATTCTTTGTTTTCATGTATTAACAGATGTATATTATTTCATAAATGAGTTTTGTTTTCTTATTATGGAATAATACGTTTGGTAATTGCCCACAGCTCTGCATATAAATGTGGTCTACAAAGGTGTTTGGATTAAAGATGTCTGGCTGCAGCTTTATTAAACAAACTGTTAATTAATCTCAAATATTATCTAGCATGCCAAAGGCTTTCCCTTTGTAGACAATGTAGGTTTATCTATGGAATCTCCAGTCACCTGGGCTTTCTTACCTCTTATATGCCAAACCCATTGCAGTTGTTTCCCCATACAGACCACTGTGTGTAATAATGCATGTGTAGCCAAGAAATAAAGTCTTGATATGCAGCTTTGCATTGCAAAATCACATTACCAACCTGGATTGGACTAATGTCCTCACATTGTGGAATGCAGATCTCACTTTTAAAGTTGCACAAGATCAGCTTTTAATGGCAATTTCTCTTAGGATATCAGTCCTTTTCAAGTATTATTCTTAAAAGAGAACCTTTATTAAGAAAGCAAAGCTCTGGGAACAGCAGCCATTCCCACAAAAATGTTCCCAGTAGATTCTGCAGAGTTCACCAGGTCCTGAGCTCTTGGCTCAGCTCTTACTCCTGAATAAGGTCTGACCTAAACCCAAGAGCAATTAGTTCTTAAAACCCCTCAGAAGATACAGTTTACGGCTAGACTAACTGTTTAGTGTGCCAGTATCAATTTTAGTCAGATTCTGCCCTTGTTTATGCCAATTTAAATCTAGTGCAAGACTGTTGACTTCAATAACATTCCAACCAAGGAAATGAAATTCTGAATACTGACCTATTTCTCTTTATGGTGCCACTTCTGTTCTCTTTCATCTTATCTGTTTGTCTCAGTCTATGTCCTCTCCTTTTGCATCAGCTAGTGAGTCACCTCTGCAGCTTTATTTCAGATTTTGTTTGCCTCCAATCTTTTTCTCATTCTTCTAATGAAAATGCATAGTCTTATCCAAAAGGTGGTAAAGAGGTGTTTTTCCTGGACTAAGCATGAATATACGAGAGGTGTATAATACTTCTCTCTGTGTCTTCTGATTCAAAAAAAATCCTAATTATGGAGCAGTTTGTGGAGGAAAAGGGACAATTATAAATAAGCCTAAATTTAGAATTATGAGTTTGAGTCAAAGCCTACTGAAGACCGTAAGTGTCTTTCCACCAACTTCAAAAGGATGTGAAGCACACCTAGTCTTACCTTGCTACTTAACACAACATTGGGTTAGAGCTGTATTAACAACCGAGGGAAAAACTGCCTTGAAGGTTAAGCCTGCCTTATTTTCAAAGGGGAATTTTGACAAATTTTGCCAGACTCTGGAACTTAATTAAAACACTGGGAAATTTCAAAGTGACAACTACTTTAAGACTTTTTTTCTATATTCCTTCTTGGGTGGTTCAAGTAAAGTAAAAGAAAAAAGAGCGTCTTTGATTGCTGGGAAGTTTTTCTTTCATTCAGATGCCTATCCAAACTCCATTTGCAGAGAGGAAAAAATATTACTTTGACCTCCTTGCTATCTTATGCAGAAAATAAGTTGCGAGGTATTATACATGTTGCCTTGTTATTACATGAAGAACATGTCTGCTGTCTTTAAAAAAAAAAAATTACCAGTCATACTGTTCCTGTGATGATCTTGTATATCAGAACTATATTTACAAGTACCTTTTGCTTTAACTGAATGCAAAATGAGTCTGTAATTACAGGTTTTAAAACTAATTTCTTGATAAATTAGTTTCTCTGATCCACTATAAAGATTTCAGGCCTACTCATGTTCCCCTTTTGACAGGGCCAGCCTCTCATTTGCTGCACCACTTGTAAGGCGGAGGTGGTGCTCCCATTGGTGTCATTGGGTCCCCTGGGTCAAGCCAATTGGAATTTCCTGCTTGTATGAAATGTCCTTTTTTTTTTTTTTTTTTTAACTTTGGGGCTGGTTGTGCTCCAGAGCAGTAGCCATCAGTAGCCATTTTTCAATGTTTCTGAGGAAATGGACGTTGTGAAGAAATATTGGCTTGAAAGAATGCCACATGGTACTGCCAAAGCACAGCATGCACCTGAGGATCCAGAAGGCACGAAATAAGGTGACATGGATCATGCTGGCTGTGCTTGTCTCTACCAGAAGCAAATTTCCCCTCCAAAGTTATGAGTCTGTGTGCATTGGGCTTGCATGCACAGTATGCTTTAAAAATGTTGTGGTGTGGTGGGCCTCCTGGTGAACCACGGGGAGTTTTAGCCTCCAGTTTCTTCCTACTTCAGCAGTCAGAGTGGGATGCTGTCACATGGGTCTCTGAACATTGTTGTAAGACACATATATGAATCTTGCATGTAGAAATGTGTGTCAATATTGTAAGATTTGTATACAATTAGAAAAATGGTGTGTGTATATAGCTGTGTATTTAACTATGTATATTTAAAACTTTTTTCTAGCATTGATCTAAATTTTCAAACATCTTTCTCTGTTTAGATTCTCTTTATCCCATGTGCAGATTCACTATTTTCTTGAATCAGGAAACCAAAAGAAAAATCAAGAGTAAATTGTTTTCTCACCTCAGTTTAGAGCATCATCTGATAAAATGTAG
Source organism: Pandion haliaetus (assembly GCA_013401275.1). Taxonomy (NCBI): domain Eukaryota; kingdom Metazoa; phylum Chordata; class Aves; order Accipitriformes; family Pandionidae; genus Pandion; species Pandion haliaetus. The sequence continues at coordinate 57,940 of VYZV01021191.1, forward strand.
GTTTCTTCTCCAGATAAACTGTACAAAATTTACCACTTTGCCAGAATCCCTAGAGCGCCTGTTAAATACTTAACAAAAGGCTTGTTTTGACAAAGGAATATCACCCCTAATTGTCAAATCCATTCCAAACAAAACTGGGAGAAGATGAGTAGGTGATATTTTCAGTCAACAGTCAGGCCTTTCAAAACTTAATTGTGGACAGTCAGAGCTAATGCTGCATTTTTGTCTTATCAGTCACAGTTTCATGGATTTCATTATTTTCATGGGTTTCTTTCAACATAATGTTTGACATGTGGGGAAGATGGACATGACAGGACAGTGTTTGGAAAGAAAACTGCTGAGCTGATTTCCTCATGGTGTGTGCTGGTATGTGCTCGCCCAGGGTGCAGAGCAGTGGGAGCTGGGCAGCAGCGGCGTACCTGAGAGAAAGGTCCAGGCCCAGGAGTCAGGTACAGCAAGGTTTCTTGCGTTTTTTGGAGTAACATCTGTTGAGAATGAACCAAGTTGCTCCTCCATTTCTCACTCTCCCACACGGGTAGCTTCTTATGGTCTCTTTGTCTCAATTCTTTTTCACTTTGTTTTGTAATCCCTTTGAGGCCTGTTCCTTGCCCTCTTTTCTTTTTCCAGTACTGTGTTGCTTAGAGGTATCATTGTCTTCTTTCCTCCAAGGTCTTTGCACTTTTAGCTAGAATTAATGACATTTGGGTCAGACAGGCAAGAGAAAACTGGATCCTTCCAGTTTAGGGACCAACTTTGTTGGCTTTGCAGAATGACCAGCCCTGGAAATTGTTGAAATAAAGGGAGGCTGCACACTCATCTCTGCCTGTATATTTTAAAAGCTTTATTTTCAAACAGAACTCTGGTTTTGGAGAAAAGAAAAACCACAGGATACACTTATGAGGAAAATAATTTCTAAAGCCATGCCAGATCCTCAACTCTTTCCTCTGGCCCAGCACTGAGAAGCAATCTTTAAGCTGCCTGCAGAGGACATCTGGTGATCCTGTGGTATAGGGGAGTCATCGTGCTGCTTAGCCACTTTAGGACATATGCTCTTTTTAGCTTTTGGAGAGTGATGGGACACAGCCAGAATTTGCAGTATTTCAAAATAGACCTGTCAGCAGAATAGTCCCTGGAGAAGTTTATTCCTGCTGGTCTAATTTCATGTTGGTTCTCTCTTTGCTGTTTCTGAATCAACCAGAAAAAACTCAGTGCATCTCCAGATGAGACAGTAGAGGTGCTTTAAAGCAGCTTTTGCCACCTCTGTAGACTCTGCCCAAAAAGTAGGTTTCCAGACAGGAGGGACCTGTTCTGAACACTGAATATAAGTTTTTCCAGGAAATATCTTAGCCACTAATAAGGACAAGAAGTGTGTAACTCTATAGAGTCAGCATGAATCAAGAGCTAGGGATCGTATTAAGCCATTGAGGGGACGAGGCAGTCGGAACAGCTCTGAACTTCCCTGGACATGTCCTCAATGTCAGATGATTGCAAGTTCCTGCTGTGCTGGTGATGCTTCTGCATGTCAGAAACGCTGAAGCTCCAACCATCAGCACTACCTCTTCAGACCATTGCACCACCTTCTGCTCCACTATTCCTGGATTCAAAACATTAAAGGCTTAATTGCATGGAGTTGTGCTTTATTTGCTACAAAATCGATGTACATAGACTTGGTCTTACTGTTCCTACCTGAACAAAAAAAGCAGAGTAAATCTTTCACACATCTGTCATGATGGAAAGAGAAAGGCTCTGAGGTAAATCTGCTTGAAAGATGGGTGGATCATGAATTAGTCACCTTCTCCTGCTCTCCGCTGCCCTCTTTTTTAGTAAAGATGGCCCAACTTCCTTCAAGAAAATAAAATTAAAAGATAACATAAGATAAACTCACTTGGTATGAACTCAAAGAGGATGACACAGAGATTTCCATCCTCTCCCATGCTATATGTGGTAGCTGCATAATTAGAGAACTTACTCTGTCACATTTCTAACACATTATTCTGTTTCATAAAGCAAGTCTCATAAGTGTTTAAAAGGTAATGTGTCCATCTGGACTGATCCTCTGAAAAGTCTGATGTTTTTGACTTCTAGGTAAATAAACACTCATGGAGTACACACTGTAACTTCTGTATGGATGAGATGGACTGGGACCTATGGGCTGGTATCATCCTTCTTAGCGCAAAACCGAGTTGGTATGTACTAAATTATTTTTACTCTTTAAATATTATAAGCACTTCTTCTTTTCATAGCTCTAGGTAGAAAGCAAAAAATTAAAGCTACTTTTATATTTACATTCTAGAATGCCAATAAAGGAGACCTACAAAAATCATTAGGAGGATTGTGTCTGATGTATAAGATATCTATGGAAAGTACAGATGTTTTTAACCCTGTCCTGAACAGATACAAATTCCTTGTTTAAAAAAAAAAAAAAGTGGGTTTTGGTCAAAGAGTAAATTATTCCAATTAAGTATCAAGATGTCTGTCGTGTTTGGATTCATGAAAGTAAGACATTAAAATTACAAGGAACATCAGTGTTTGTGTAAATGTGAATTCCCCTTCAAGCAGCTTAAGCACTGAGAAGTAACCCGAGCTGTGGAATAAGCAGGTGTAAAGACTATTGCCTTCAAAGAAGATTTGCACTGTTTATGCCATCACTGAATTTGGTGCAAAATCATCTAATCTAGTAGATCTGATCTCCTGAACTCGTCTTTAGATTTAAGCCTCTTCTGCAGGTCTTCTAGAGATGGACGTGTTTCTAGAGACATAAACTTCAGAATTTTAATCACTTTTTAAGACTGCTGGCACCAGTGATACGCATAATTCACAAGTTTCACATTACAGACATATTAAGGCAAATGAACTATTGCAAACGTGTAGCTACTTACTGTGTACATACAAATCCAGAAGTAAATATTGTTCACACTTCACTGCACAGTGCAAAATGCCTTTTTATTATTGAAATATAGAGGCAGCATTTTATGATTTCCATGGCGACAAAGAGATAAGAGGGTGAATAGGTGAATGTCAGTATTTCTGTCATGATGGAGAATGGCAACGCATTTTCCTTTCCACCAGTCTTAATTGTTAAAATACAATGATTAGAATTTTAATTAGAAATGCATCTTGTAATTAATTATCTCCTCTGCTTTTGTTCTTCACAATTCAAGAGTCCTTTCCTGAATTCAGTCACAAATATAGTGGAGGCTTTTGAAGCAGTTAATTTGGAAATCTCAACCACAAAAGAGAAACAGTCACCTCTAAGATACCTGAACCACCTAAAGGAAAATGGCAATGTCAATGTTTACCAGTGAGGTGAATTAAATTTTTTATTATTATTTATTTAGGGCACCCTTAACATTATTAAAAGTCCCTTTGTGTCTTCAGTGCCTGTGAAGGGAGCCAAGATGCTGGTTTGTTATTCTTTGTCTTCTGCTCATTTGTTCGTTCCCATTTTTCTTCTGCATAACATTAGCCAATATGTGAAGCGAAGCACTCTTCTAGTACTCTCTGTGTGCTTGACGCATCGTGAAAAGCCACACATGCTTCTGAGAGATGCTCCTGGCTTTTGTAGCAGTTCAGGGCAAGGAATGGAACAAAAGGGTTTGAATCAGGCAAATTAAGAATGCTCTCTAAGATAAACATGTATTATTCAGTAACCTTCTTTAAATTCCAGGAAGCCTGAAGTCCATACCTCTTGCTTTGTGTTGCCCAAAGCCTGCTCTTTGTCTGCTGTCAGACTTTCAATGTATGACTGGGGATGACTGACTTTTCCATTCATTTGCAGGCATAACTATTTTCTCACTCTTCAGCAATGCCTTCAGATATTTGTCACAACCAAGCCTTGTGACCGTTGGCATGAATTCCACCAGGCCTGAGGAGAAGGAAGATATTGAATATTTTCACTGAGACAACTCAAGTCATCCTTCTACTATTTCTGACATACTCCTCTGTCCCTGTCTAAAGTAATCAGAAGACTTTACCTTTTGCACCTGACTTTATATAGCCTCAGTGATACCATAATAGATTCACTATTTCTGATTTTTTTTTTATTTGTATCTTTTTTACATGTACTGTCTTCATGTTTAACAAAGGAGGTGGAAGAAGGAAAAAATAACTGCCTTCAGTTGCTCTGCTGGGACTGAAAATGGGTAAGCTTTGAATTTTATATACCAGTAGCAAGAGAAGGGTGCAGGGATCATGCAGATTTCATGTCTTGAATATGAAAATATGAATGATGGTCATAAAGTACAAGTTTGCTGTAGTTACTACTTGAGTAGGGCTCACTTTTGACAAGGCTCAGTGAGTGAAGCAGGGGAATGATTGTTTACCCTTTGGTTTTTTCCATTCATAGTAGAAAATGATGCAAATCAGAGCTCTGTGAAACATAGGAGATCCATCTCATGCAAGGTCTTGAAATACGTCTTTGTTTCAAATTGGAACAAAGCTCCAAAATTTCCAAATGTTCAATGAAGAAAAATGTCAGGGAAAAATAATTCACCCTGGGTTGGCTGCATCGTTTTACTTTGTCAAAACGGAAGTGTTCTATTTTAACTTTGATTGCTTTATATTTTTTATGTGCTGCATCAAACCTGATGCAAAGTAAATACCTAATTGAAAACTTTTAAGTCTAACAATGCTGGGGATACCACTTTGAAAGTAGAGTTATCAAAATCTTCACGGATGTCTACTGAGCTTGTTTAGAAGCGAGGTTCAGTCATTTATTAATTTGTAATTGCTCATTTAGAATTGTTTATAACCATTTATTCAACCATGTTGAATGAGTCACCCATCATAATAACACCAAGAAGCAGGGAGTCCACCCAACCCTCCCCACTGAGTTTGGTCCCAGTAGAGCCTTGGGAAGCCCATGCACATGTATGAGTTATCACGGCATAGGCTGAGCGTACGCCTCAAGCTGAGTGCAGTCACCCACTGCTTCAAGTCACAAACCTTTTTAGCTGAAGGATGAACAATCCTGGTAGAAAATGTTAACAAGTTTCCTTCATGATTTGAGTTCGGATGAACTGCTGGTTGGGTTTCCATAACCTCAGAAGATACTCTTGTGAATTAGGCTTGATTTGGGACCGATGTCAGCAGGTGTGCCCAGACCATACAGGTGGGGTTTATATATCCTAGAACAGCTGTTGGCCATAACAAAATATTTAATGACTGCGTTATCCTTTTTTTTTATTATTTCCAGTACCTAGCTAGAATGCAACCTGGGTGTGTAACTGGGAATACATTTTTTGAAATGACTGAAGCCAACACTCGGAAAAGAGCTGTCCTGCTCCTTCTCAGCTGCTACAATGTTGATCCTGTGGGGCTTGTTTGGCTTTGTTTGTTTAGTAATCGGGCAGAGGCTTCTTTAGTCATTCTTTAATCATCAGGGCATAACTTGTTCACATGTGGTCATGACACACAGCTCCACCACAGTTCCTTCCTACTGACTATAAAAGGCATGACCACAGCATAACCTAGGAGGGCATGTTCACCCCATGTTTCATGCTGTGCTTGCAGCTTGATCACCACAGTTTAATTGCTGATACATAACAATGTACATAACAAGCTTGAATCACCATGTTTCTAAGAAAAATTTGTCGGTAGAGAGTAGACTTCTAAAATGCAAAGCATTAGGTTAGAGAGTTGGTTGATTCCTGCCATTCATTTATTTCCTTACGGAAATTTGATGCAGTGAAACTCCCATCACAAAGAACTATCATTAACTAGTCTGCATTTATTTGCTTAAGGAATCTGATAATCAATCATCAAATTTCTCCACTTGTTTTGTGGCATTGTATTTCATCACTTGGTAGGGTATGAAACATTACCATTCTTTACACGAGTTTGTTAATGGAATATTTATTTGAAGAGGTTTCAATATAAATAAAGATTTTCTACATATATTTCTTTAAAAAGATTTATTTTTATTTCAACTATTTGCTTTCCTATGAAAAAATTACGTGAAAAAATAATTCAGAAGTGTAAATGGAATGAAAATGGAATTATCCATCAGATGGAAGGGGTGATCACTCTGAGTCAGGTATGCGGGTTTGGGTGGTGTACAGCAAACGGCTTCATTGGTTTATATGTTTAGGGGATTTCTCTCCATGCCCCTCTCTCCCCACTACTGTAGATCATTTATCGTTTGAGAAAGAAAAGGAAGGCTGGTATAAATTAGGAATGGTAATGTAAAAGCTTATACCCACTGCATAAAAGTTTTTCAAATTAATGCAAGCATTAAATTGCCAAAGTTTTTTTCCAAATACTGCCAGTATTAAACCCGACATGCCTGCTAGGGTTGGTATAAAGTTTTGTCAATATTTTTGGCATACAAGGTCTCAGCCTGGGGTCAATATTTTCTTGACCAAATTTTGTTGTTTCAGTTGCCTTTTTACACTCATATATTGTTACTCAAACATTTCCAGAAAAATGAAATTTGGCAGGCTATTAGTCCATAATGTGGTCTAATGCCTTTGGGTATTTTTTTAAATGTAAATCATTGAGATATTTAAGGTTTGAGGTTTAAGAACTGTGCACACACTTTAACAACTTCTTTTAAAAATATTTAGTATGCATATTTACTACATATGTATCTTATAGAGACTAGAGATTAAACTGGAGATTACTTGCTAAAATATGCAAACTGCTGTCCATGAATAAACATCCTTATGAACTCCTATTGAAAGTTTCTTATTTAAAAAAAAAGTTGTTTAAAACTACAATAAAAGCAAAGGGAAGTAAGATGGGGGGAGGAAAAAGCAACGTTTAAATAACTTTAATGGTTTAACTTGGCCACAGAAAATAAAGAAGTTCATTTTTTTTCTCCTGGGATCTAAGCCAAAGCCCACTGAGGTCAAAAAAAGGCTTTCCACCTATTCCCATGTGCACTGGATCCGGTCTCTCCTCTGTTGCTCCCTTACTGTGCTATGCTGATGGGCTGCAGTAGCAGCCCACATAACACAGTAGCCCACTCATCTGCCGTATGCATTACATAGGTTTGGGGTAAGTTACTGGTGGCAGAGGAACTCTCCTCTGGAGTGTCCTTCCTTCCGCTGTAAATTTAAATCAGATTTCCACTTTTGCTTTGACATATCAGTGCTTTCCAGTTATTCGTTATAGTCCTCACACAGAAAAATATGGGAGGAAAATCGTAGAATCCTGCAAACGTACGAATGTCCCAGTGTGCCTGTCCACATAACAGTGTAACGTACCACACAACATCCCTCAGCCTGAGAGGAGTTCTAGGTATTAACCTCATTTCAAAGTCATTTTTAACATCAGCCCGGGAATGCGTTCTATAATTTCTGTTAGCTACAAATGACAGGATTTGTGTAATCAATGAGCACTGGCGCCATCGCATGCAAAGCTCGTTAGAATGCAATTCTGCAGTTCCTGGACAATCTGTTCCTTATGGTGATTTCTGGGAGCTTGTAAACTCTCACTAAGATGCTGGCAACTTCAACCAAACATCTCAGACACATTGTCTTTCTGAACCTGAACGTTTTAAATGGTGGTTAAACATGTTGTCTGCTTTAGTTTCCTGTCTATCTTCATCATAAGCCAGCACGTGTTTCCAATAAATTATACACAGAGCTGTATCAGCAACACCTTGGCAGCAGCTGCCACCCTGAAAAGCAGAATGCCCTTGAGGACAATACACCTGTGAACACATATAGTGTTTATTTAGCTGAAAGGCCAAACTTTAAGTTACATAAAGCAATTATGTAAAGCCTAATGTATGCCGATTATTAACACAAAATAACCTTGTTCTTAAAAAACCAATAAAAATCTATTTAAAGGCTTTTTCCAAATCCCAGGGAAACATGTACTAGCACTATGGATCTGCTATTAGCCTAGGACTTAAATGTCTGATGGTGGGAAGATGTGCGGGGGAGGCTACGTGTGCAGAGTTACAAAGTGATAGGGCACAGATTTGGAGTTCATTGTACACAGAGATAAGAGAAGAAGCCAAATCCTTTTCAGAGAGACTGTTGAACAACAGACTTTTTTCTTTTTGGTCCCACATTATAAAGTAGCATTTTGTTGCTGAAGTATAGAACTACTGTGTTTAAGACAGTGTTTGATCTTTCCATCCCTATGAGACAGCAGGAAAAAGTGGTCCTGAGAAAAAGGTTTTCTTATTACTAGAACAAACCTTTCACACCCAGTTCACTACCAGCACTGTCCTTTCATGTAACAGTGAGTCTATTTTAGCAGCAGTAAGTGGAGTTGGTTGTTTGCAGCAGATCACAGGATAATGGAAATTAAAAAAACCCCTTATGATTAGAATAGAACACAAATCTGAGATAAGTTCTCAAGTTTTGGTAAAGCAAGAAGTAACACTAGGAATTCTGTAGTTTAAATTGTACAAATAAATTGTAAAATACATTTTCAGTGCAATATGCATACTTTAAAGATTATTTGGCATATGAACCTTATAAATCACTTAAGGGGAAGACATCTTCTACTTGGTGTTTCCAAAATTAACCCTAAATATGACAAGCTTATATATGTGTGTACATGTATGTATATATTCCTGTATTAAATGCTCATAAAACGCTTGCGTTTTTAAGTCACACTTTACAATAATCTCATTCCCTGTCTGATGCCTCCTGATGCTATTTAAGTGATCAACTTGGATGCTCTTAGGTGGAAATGTGTTTTAACACTTCTGTTTGGCCAGACCTGAAAGCTGTGGAAGAACTTGCTAATGAGTATTACAGCTTTCTTAGGTGTCATTTTTTTAAACCCTTACAATGCTGAATACAAATACATGTAGAGTGGTGATGTCAGCATGTAGATAATCTCCTAGCAATAATTTTGTCCAATTAGGTGCAGTGGGTTATGTTACATTTGATGAAGTGCAAAATACAATTCAAAGAGAATAGCATTAGCATAACCTCACAATAAATACTTTGTTGTTCAAATGTTGCTAATAAACATATTTTGTTTCATATTTTATTATCAGATAGTTTGAAGTTTAATATAGCTATATTTTTTCCAGTTGAATTTCTTAAAACTGCTCTATTTTCATCTCAGAACAAGCATGGTACATTTCAGAGACCCAAGCTAAAACATATGGATTAAGTCAATGATTCAGTTTCTAAAAGTCCAAATGACTGTTCTGATTACTCATGCAAAATTATATTTTTGCCAGGTTTCCTTAAGACTGTAATGCAAGTAAAATTAATAGGAATATATTTTCTTCTCCTAATGCACATGAGACTGTGATAGAATGATGGTCTCCATATACAGCTACAAACCTGTGTCTTGATTTCAGTTTTCTTGGCTGTGTTTGATTCTAATTGAATATAAACGCTAGGAGCACCCACCTAATATTCCAACCAAAACGAAATTAGGCTATGGCTACAGAAAAAAACTATTTATTTTTCCCTGGAGTGTTTAGCTTTTATTAAATGTCAACAAATCTAAAAACATGCTTTACTAATCTATGGTGTGTGTGGGAAATAAGTCACAAACACAAGTCACTGAAGATAGTGTTTGCTTTGGTTTAGATAAACAGGTTCCAGAGAACTGAAATCTCTCACAAGCATTTAAAACCTACCCTTTGTTTTCTTTTAACATTTGTCAGATCTCCCACCGGTGATCAAAGAACGCCAAGCTGTGATATAGCGTGGGGGCTGAAAGCAGACCTACGTTTGTGATTGTTCACTACCCTCTGTGATAAGTTCACCCATTAGTTTCTTCCCTGTTGACTTTCATGCACGCTATTAACCCAGGATATTGCATGTTCTCAAACAGCAAATGGAATTACAAATGGAAGATGCTGCCACCTGGAACGTTTGCCTCTGTGCTGCCCATCAGAGCATTGCCTTGGGAGTGAGGACCACAAAAGCAGCTTCACGCTGGGACCTGCAGGGAGCCCCACCTTGCTGCAGTGTAAGCTGGGTTCCTCTTGACCTCACATCTGTGTTCACACAGGCTTTGCTGAGATTGGGACATTAAAGTGGAGGTAAGCACTGTACGCAGGAGAAATGTGCTAGTTATAAAAGAGAGCATACAACCTCCATGCTTCCTCCAGCACAGCTTTTCATAGATTCAAGGAGGGTAACAGGAGTGCAGGGCCATGTGGGTCAGTCTAGTCTCACTCAAGAGATCCCAAGTTTGGTTCAATTTGAAGAGACTGCTAAGGCTTTAGAAACCTGAGTTGCCTTGTGGAGGGCAATGACAGGGCAAGCCATTATTGATATATGGCATTGCAGCCGATATGTCCAGGACAGAAGTTCTAAGCCAACAAAAGGAGGAGGGTAGAGCTGTGGAAACCTGTTACCCTCTCAGCAACATCCTTGCTGCAGTGTGGTCTCTTCTGTGCATTAGCTGTCATCACTGGGTTTCTCATGGTGTGATGTTTGGGCCACATAAATGTAGGGCTTGACTTTGCTCTCCAGCCAGATGACTTCCAAAAATAGGTATCACAAGGTACCCACCTTTTTTTAAAAAGCAGAACAGAAGAAAGTACAAATGCAAAATACAGTTTGGGTACAGTAGACAAACTATCACCAATAAGGCTGGGTATTTATCGGATTGTCTTCTTGGAAAACATTTTATCTCAGGCACAATGAGGTGGGAACAGAGCCATTGGTATGAGAGTTTCCTTTATTGCAATGCTTCTTTATTATTTTAATTAAATTTCTTTACACTCACGGAGATACACAAAACAATAAAAGAAAGCAATATGAAAGTTCATAGTATGCAAGATTCATCTTGTATTCACAGGCTTTGTGCAACCCATTTTAAACTGATGTTTGCTTGTTTAAGAATGCACACCTGCACGTTACCACTTGTGGTAAATAAGATTATTAGCCAAGGAATGTCTGAATACTTACTGGAAATCCCATGTAAATGCAATTATGTTTTCTGTTAAGATCCCTCTTTGGTAAAATATGCTATCCCACTTCTATACTCCAGGGGAAAAAAAAGGAGTAGATGATGTACAAACATGCAGGAAAGGTGCAGTTGAAAAGATTCACAGGGCTTAAAAATGTCATATGCCTGACGATTCAATGTGTCTTTCCATGTACAATTTAAGCATTCTGTTTCATATTATATTTATGTCAGGTCAAATGTTCCACTCGGAGACTATGACTTTATTAGTGTCTTATTTGTATTTGGTTTTATTTGAATTGAAACCTAAAGGTGGTGACAGAAGAAATTCTGATGCTTGGCATAGGATTAATACATGAGGGCCATTCAACTTTGCTAGTCACCCATTTGAAGAGAATTTCTTTATGCAAAGAAATTGCTTCACTTAGGACAAAACTTTTTTTCATCTCTGATCTCCAAAGAGCAGATGGGTAGAAAGAAAGTGAGGGGAGGTAAAGGAGCAAAGAGAGACAGAGCGAAGTGGGAAGCTTTGATCCTTTCACCAAGGGGTTGAGGCAGATCAAAATGAAAGAATCTCTCACCACTTTTTAAAAAAAATAAAAATGAAAAGGAAGAGAAACAGAGAGAGCAGTATGACAGGAAACAAAAAGTGAAGCAGGAGGCAAAGCCTCAAAGTAAGGGCTGATGCCATGCTCTGAAGGAGAAGCTTTGCAAGGAACAGAAGAGAGGAAGCATCTTGGCTTCCTAAACTCAAGGAACTTCCAAGAGACGTAAAGAAATCACAGGAATAAAATACACGCAAGTGACTTCTGATTTTGCATTGTTCATTACATTTCTTGCACTATCTCAATTATAAAATAATTGTGCCATAACCAGACTGAACAGCCTGGAGCTATAGAAAAAAACCATGCCAGAGCAATTGGGTAATCTGCAAGAGGAGCACTGGCCCCAACACCTTCAGCAGTAGGACCGAGAGACCCCATTTTTAGAGCAGAGAGATGCAGCCTGGGCGTGTGCGAGGGTTTGGGGAAGGCGTACTGCTGGAGCCCACTTTGGTCACAGTAAACTTGAGAGAAAAGGGGTCTACCAGCAGGTCTATCAGCTGGTTCGCGACCCATGTGGGACAGGTCTACTACAGCTGTGTCTCTGTTTTAAAATGAATGAAAAATTAATGAATGTAGTGCATGGGTTTAGTTTTGTCATAGCAAATTTGACTGGTACTTTATTCCAGACCAATGAAATGAGTAGGACTTCCTGCAGAGCAAAGCGTTATTACACTTGAGGCTGGATCAGCCTTCTAATCTTCTACCCTCATACAGCCCAGTTTTCTTTGTTTACATCTTTTAAGTTACAATGCCTACATCATCTGTCAGGAAGCATCCTTTTGGCTGGTCAACAAATTGAGGTGGATATATAAAACCCCCAATTTACGTGTGCCTGCACTTTTGCCAGGGATCCTAATGCAGTATGAATGTACAGCCCAAACACTGTAGTATGCCAGTACTGTTCCTGGCAGTATGTAGTTAAGCATGAACAATCTGTGATTTGTTGAAGACAAATAAGAGACTTGAGTCCTCCTTAATGTGTAGTAAGATCAGTTTTTGCAAAATAAGGATTGCTATATATGTGGTGCTTAATATACTTTTATTTTTGCATGATGGTAACCTCTACTGTCATAATTTATTCTTAAGAACTACAGTGTATAAGTAATTATAAACAGCATATGAATTTAGTGCCTGAATAACTGCCATCTTTTTTTCCTACTAACAGCAGTCACTATTCAGATTTTTGAATGATAGAAACAGAATATACACCTACCCACTGTAATTTATTTCAGTCATTTTCAACAAGATGTCCTCTTTAAAAAAAATATTCCTTGAGAAATCCATGTCAATCCTTCAACTCTCCTCTGAGGAATGTGTATTTATATTATTCTTGTGCCAAGAATGGATCATCATTCACATATGCAAAAGAAACATTAGATTACTTCTAGAGTTTGCCCATTCTTATTTTATTCTCTTTACTTCACTTTTGTGCAGATTTATACATTAAATTAGTTCCTCTGATGAGTGTAATAGGACTACCTGGAACCTTACATAGAAAGGAGTGCTAAGAGACTGGGTGAACATTGCTGTTTATTTTTGCAAGAATCTGCTGTTTTTATAAAGAAATAATACAAGGACAGTCTTAGGCAAGCTATGGCAAGGTACTGGTTTTCTGACTCCTTCTGGAAATACTATTAACAAACATACCAGATCTTTTCTCTGTCTCATTCAATGTCCATGCTCAAAGAGAACAGGATTGCACATTAATTTAGCTGTACATGTTTGTTATTTCAAGTAAAATTCTCAAAGCATCAAAAGGCCTCTATATATGAGGTATTTCAAGAAAGCAGACACAGGCACACCAGATCAAAGGTACAGAATACTGTCTGATTAAACTAATTTTTTAAAAATGCATCTGAAGAAATTTTCTTTGATTCAGGGAACATGAAAACCAAACTACCTCTGTACAAAAAGTTCCAATGAAATCCAATATTTTTTAATAATTTAAGAAATTTGGGGGGTTTAATGTTTCTTTGTTTTTGACTTTTTATATGTCAATTAGAGTGGGACAGAGCTATTGCATGAAGTATATATGGGGTCAAGCTCTAAAGTACAGCCATCAATAATACTGTCTGCAGAACATCTGAGTTTTCTTTGAATTTCATGCCACTTTAGAACAAAGATGTTTGCAGAAGTCTCAGCAAGTAGTGACATTTTAGGTTGTTTATTAAAAAATAAACAGAGACCAAACCTTTGAATAGCACACTATAAGTACATTTACAACTATCCCTGTTAATGAATTTGGAGACTGCTTTTCTGTTCAGCATTTGTCCTGTTTAGCTATCCCATGGCTGGTCTCACTTGATACCATCCTGCCAGCTTCACAAGATGTAAAGCATCCCCAATAGCCAGGACATGAGAAAAGTTATGGGAAATTTTAGGAGCACATACAGATTGTGACTTATGGAAGCAGTTAGACATGAGTCTTGTCTATGTCTTATTTTAGGCAGAATTGTTGTATCTGCTCACTGTATGCTCAACTTTAAAAATTTAGTTAGCTCCATCCCTACATCTTCATTAGTTTTGATGTTTTGGTCACCAGACAACAAGCTGCTATAGTTTCTTAACCTTTTTTAATTGAAAAAAAAAAAGAAGAAACATATCTCTGAAGACCTGAAGGTTTGGGATCTTTCTCCTTTCCATTGACAAGAATTTCTCCAGCTAACGGCATACATCTAAAAGTACCCAGCCCTTGCAAGCTTTATTCCTGAGCTATGCCAACAGCAGCACACTTCTTGGTCACAGTTTCAGTAGCTTGTAGGTGGGAGAATCTGCAATAATACCTAGTTTCTAGTCAGATTTAGAACCACTGAGGAAAGTAAATGCTGTCCTCCTAATTTATCATTTTTCCCTCTTTCTACAAGAAATTGACTGCAATTGGTTGTCTCTCCATCAGATTTGGTTTCTTGACTAGCTGGGGTTTTTTTAAACCTCTTTCTGTACTGTTCAGTTGTCAGCCCTTTCACTTCCACAGCCTCTTGACTTTCATCCTCAAACTGTCTTTCAGAAGCTCCTGAATTCTCTGAATGGATCAGCCTTCCTTATGGCATTTGTATGTTCCTGGATCTAACTCCTGCGTTCTGGTGAAGGCACCTTCTATAGAGACTCTGCTTCTCTAGAATGAAAGGTACAGTGCCTGTTGAAAGTACTACATATAAAGCCACTGACTCCGTCTGTTTTCCTACTTTCTATGGATGCCCAAATCTTGTTTTGAAAACTGTTAGGCAAAAGCCAAGATTACGAAAAAGTTTCACAGTACCAAGCAAACTTTACTAGTTATGCTTATAAAGGTGTGATAGCTATAATCAGCATGAAGGTTATGAGCTTTCAGCAATGGCATGCACAAAAAAAATGCAGATAAATTGGTATCAGTGGCTGTTAATGTATTGCCTGGCATAATGACAGAAATAAGAAAATGCCTGTTTAAAAGTATATTTTACCTATTTGATAGATATCTAATGACAGTCACCTTGACCACCAGCTGCCTGGTTCTTTCTCATTTTCAGGATACTGATGTAAACATAGGCTTTGGACTGTGATTATAATAAACAAACCCCTGAAGACTCACCAAGCGATTGAGCACAAAGGGACTGAAGAAGCTGTCAGACATTCTCATGTGTTGTCTGTGCTGTAATTGTTTCCAGTGGTCAGCAAAAAATGAAACAGAACCATAAGGTTTTAAAGATTAGGCTTAATGTCTCCCGCATAGTCTAATACATGATATGGCCCTTTCCTGGAACACTGTACACACTGAAAGAGAATGATGAAGCAGAAGAATGGGCACTATGCCATTGCATCAGATGAAAGGGACGTTGGTGGATATTTGCCATGGGAATACTTGACTGTTAAGCCCTTGATCTACTGTCTGTTAGCTCATGGGAATGGAACTAGTAAACTTGGGAAACCTCAAATAAATTCCCATTGTATATATAATATAATCCAAACCAGAATCTTCTCGGGAACAATTGCTAATGAAACTGGAAGTCATCCTTGTTTAGTGGTAGAAGAGACAATTTTCTATGATCCATTTCAGTACAGATTTTCATACTGAAAATTTTTACCCAAAATTTACAGGATGGGAAGTCTGTCATTAGTGAAATCTCCATTTTAGGCATCCGCTTACTAGGGTACTGCAACAAATATTTTTTTAAAAGGCTGCTTCTGCCACTCTTGCAATGACATGAGGAACCTTTAAAATTACCTAGATGATAAATTACTGTTTCAGAAGAACTCTTGAATGAGCTCATCTTTGTACCCTATCCACCATAGTCATGGTTTCTGTTACAAACCAGATGAGCTGAACATTTACCTTAGATCTTTTTTTCTCATTTATGAAACAAATGTGTAATAAAGACAAAGTTAGTTTCACGTACAAACATTTTCACTGACATCTAAAACAATCCAATGATTTTGTCACTGTATGTTTGGAGATGAAACTGTTTTAGAATTCTTCCTCAGCCCAAAACTGTTAAGTTTTTTTTAATCAATCCTCTGCAGACACCTCACACTGAATAAGTCATGCATTTCTAGCTGGCTTCCCTAAAGGGCTTTTGTTCAGTGTTTATTAGAAACCGTTAAGTCATTGGAATCAGAATACACAGGTAACATACTAACAAGCCCAGAATAGAATAACTAAAGTCAATCTGTAAAGAATTTCTCTTTTAATTACTAGACCCCAAGCAATGAATCAACATAGACTAGTGAATGGCATATCAAATATACCTGGTTTATAAGGTCCATATAAATACTTAAATAGTGTGGCATTGGAGTTGGGGACATAAAATATAATGAAATTTTTACATACGTTCTTTTAGAAAGTAAATTGACTAGTGTCAGTTTAATAGCAGTTTTCTGTTATAATAAGAGTTTAATAACAATTTAATAAGTTTTCTTTTTTCTTCCTTGCAGATTTGCTGTTAAGTTGTCTTCTCTAACCCTTGAAAGCATGTTTCTGTATTCACTGTCTAAAACCCATTATCTCCATTCAAGTGTTATCTCAAAACATCTTTCTTGCCCACTTCTTTTACTTTCACAAGATGTAGCCAGAGAATAATGTGTCTCAGCTGCCACAGAATGCATTCCACCAAAAGAATGCACCCAAATTTGACCCAGGGAACAAGATACATCCCACAGTATATAAAAACCTTAATATTAAATTGCCAGAAGGGTATCTGGCAAGCTCCAAATTAAACATCTTTTCAGCCGACTCTAGCTACTCTGTTACTCCATAACCTTCCCATGGCCCATTACTTGTATGTACTTTAAAAAAAAAAAATCGTTTTGTTGCAAAGACAAGTCTTTTCACAATGACTCCAAGGTGCAGGTGGAATTCAGTTTTCCTATTTAAATTATGCTCAGTTTTCATTCCCCTCTTTGTCTACATTTTTCTCCCTTTCCCTCTCTTTTTCTGTCCTTATTTCTGAATGGATTAAAATTAAATTAAATTCTTTAGAAAGGAAGGGAGAAAAAAGACACACACACATGCATGTCTTCTCAGCTGTCTTTTTTAAACTTTCACAGCTCTAGTAAAAATAGTATATACCTAGGCATTGCAAACCAACATTATTTTTGCTGTAAAACACCACGAGCACTTTCTTAGACATGAGTCCTCTGTGCAAGATCTTTTCACACATGTAAAAACAGTTGATATTTCATCACTTTCATGTAGGGATAAATAGAAGAATCATGAAGGAGAAATCCACTGTTTTTCTTGTCTGTTTTTCTAGTTATAGATGCAGCTTCTTCAGCATCAGGATTGTGCATGTTGATATTAATTATGAAAGTAATTTTCTTATATACTATCTACTCCAGTAGCTGTTACTGCAGAAGTTTAAATTATTTCAGTGTGCCCTGCAGTTGTCACAAACTTTGCACAAAATGAGAAGAAAAACTTATTCCCTGGATGAATGCCGTGCTGAACCCAAACCAAGGACTAACCTACTATCCTACTTCACAGAATCACAGAATGGTTGAGGTTGGAAGGGAGCTCTGGAGGTCATCTGGTCCAAAGCGCCTGCTCGAGCAGGGCAACCCAGAGCCAGTTGCCCTGGACCATTTCCAGATGGCTTTTGAACTCCTGTAAGGATGGAGACTCTACAGCCTTTCTGGTCAACCTGTCCTAGTGCTCAGTCACTCTCACAGTAAAAAATGTTCCCTGATGTTCAGTTTCTGCCCATTACCCCTTGTCCTGTCACTTGTTGCCACTGAAAAGAGCCTGACTCCATCTTCTTTACACCCTCCCTTCAGGTATTTATATACATTGATGAGATCTCTTGTGAGCCTTCTCTTCTCTAGACTAAACTGCCCCAGCTCCCTCAGCCTTTCCTCATATGAGAGGTGCTCCAGTCCCTTAATCACCTCCATGGCCCTTCGCTGATCTCTCTCCAGTATGTCCAGTATTTGCAAGTAAGGGTGGGTTTAAAGCAAAGCAGAGCCTAGGTTAAACATGCTTGAATAAGGCAGCAACACAGTCAGTGAAACAGAAGATAAAAAAGCTGAGCAAATAAAAAATATCAACGATCATTTCTTACACCCTGGATTTTATACATAAAGCCTTAGAACACAGGAATACAACTTGCCTGGGGCATGTTCTGCTTTGTTTGTGATGGGGAGCAAAGAGGGAAAACCGGGCATCGCAGAGAAGAAGTAGGAGATGGGACAGAGCAGAGATGTTTAGAGGTAATGTGCATGTGTGGATGCATATGTCCGTGTGTCTGTCTGTATGCATGCCTACAGATAGTTGTCTGCTACTGCTAAGGCACTGTAATCTGATGCAAACTGTTTCATATATTAAAAAGCTGCATTAGTAAAAGGATCTTTTCAGAAACAGACAGATGTGGTATCTATGCCAAAAAATGACATTGCAAAGGGATTAACTGTTTAAGTGTTCAAATTAAACAAGACAGAAATAGTTAGCTTCCCTTGGCCTGTAGCTCCTCTGCATGAGGCAGCTTGTCTCAAGTTGCCAATACCTCATTGCTACTAAGGCGAGGAGACAGTAATGTTAGGAATTGGGATATTTCCCAGTCTTTCACTGTCTGACCTTATGCCTTGTAGTCTTATCTGTGCTAGGGCAGGATCTCCCAATCTCCCTGTGCCTAAACCTGGGCCATACCAGAGTGCTTTCCTGGTGTAGCTATTTCTAGAGAACTGTCCTAACACTTGGCGTAGACATGTTTATTCTGGCAAAACTGCACTTTTGCTGCGTAATATGGGTGAAATAAGCTACCCTGGTGAATACACAGTTTTGTCGTAACTAAGTCCACAGCAGGGACTTTTTTCCTGACACAACAAGGGATAATACTCATTGACTGATGCTGTAGTTTGTAGTGGAAGCCTGGCCTAAGTCCAGGACTGGGAACTATAACCTGCTTATTGTTATTCTTATTAGCAGTCTTATTTAGATTAAGACACTGGCTTGATACTTGATTCAGGAGATTAGGACTGTGCATATAGAGGAAAACACAGGGGCATGCAGCGGCGCTCTGGCCAGACCAAGGGCTATTCCAACACAACTGTGGTGTTTCTGGCACTCAGCTTTACCCTGTCAGAGCAAGCTCAGCTATCTTTGGACAGCACTGTGTTCTGCAATAAGACTAATAGGTCTCTTAAAAGAGTATTAGATGGTGTGAGAGAGCATCAGCTGGGTTTTCCTTCTTCTTTTTTCTTCAGTAGGCAAAACCCACTTTATAAACACATGTTCAGTTTCTTGCTTTAGTCCTGTGTTAGCAATATCAATTTATAGTATAAAATGAAGAAAGCAGCTCTCAGTCAGCCTAGACCTTCCAAAGACTGTACCTGGTCCCTTCTCCTTCCCCCTTGCCCAACTACTGTAATTTTCCCAACCTCTATATGCACATGTCCTGTCGCTTCACCGCTTCCTGCGGCAATGCATGGCCCTTTTCCCTAGGCTCAGCAAAATGCCCATGCTGCAGTTGTTACCTCCATTAAGCTTGGACAACATCTCTGCAGCAAACTTGAACTGAACTGCACATTGCCTTAGCTGCTTCTGCCAGAACCCAATGCCATGAATTTTGAACTAGTGTCTTTGTAACATATCAAATGTATGTCCTGGCACAGCTCTTGGAGCACCTTGAGTTAGGTTATTCAGCCCAAGCCACTTAAAAACACAATGGCTTCATAACCATGGGAGGGTGTGCTCCTTCCCACTCCCATTTCATCTATCAGTTGCAGTGATACAGTGCAGTTGTAGAGTTTTTTTGATAGATATGGGCATTCCCCATGTGGCATCCCTATTTCTCACACAAAGTATCCTAGATGGTTCATTCACCCTACATTGGACCACGTATACTTATCATGCCAGAGAGACCAACTTAAATCTGCCAGACTCTTTACTACCAAAGCATAAAAATAGATTCTGCAAACATTAACCAACATGCAAGAGACTGTTAAAGTCCCTAACTAGAGAAAATTGGCTTTGCAACCACCATAAATTGGCCACATTTGCTACTGATAACAGGTTCTGAAAGTTAACAAAAACATTTGCAGGATTGTATGGCACTGGATGGCTGGATGCTAAAATGGCAATGAACACACAGCCCTGCACAGACTGAAAGGGAGGCACTGAAGGCCCACTAGCACTCCCAAGGAACAAGACCTGGAGCCATAATAAATGTGTTTAGGAGAACATCAGTTCACAATCAAACCAG
Source organism: Pandion haliaetus (assembly GCA_013401275.1). Taxonomy (NCBI): domain Eukaryota; kingdom Metazoa; phylum Chordata; class Aves; order Accipitriformes; family Pandionidae; genus Pandion; species Pandion haliaetus. The sequence continues at coordinate 78,053 of VYZV01021191.1, forward strand.
ACCATAAGGAATTATTAGGAATAAAAAACAAAGATGAGAACCACCCTCTACTTATATTTTGAATAACAGGTACAATCCTGGTGTCCTACTTTTTAAAAATAGTAGAACCAGAAAAGATGCAGAAAAGGGTACCAAAAACTGGTCAGTCCTGCAGAGTGGCAGGCACAGAAGGGTGGGTTGGGTAGGGCACAATCCCCTTGCTATCAGTGACATCAGAGACAGAATGCAGCTCTTGATGGACCTCTGGTTGGCCTTTGCCTGTTGGGGTTTGTAATGTGTAAGTTCTTCATGGAGCTAAGATCTGCATAGCCTTGAGTAGCTGGCAGGAAACCTAAAGAACAGGCCAAGCAGGGAGAATAAAACGGAGAGAAAATGTCCACAATCTCTGAAAGACCCAGTCAACACAGCTGGAAAAAATGTTCTCGATAATTGCAGAGAGTAGAAGCAGTGAGGTACAGTTACATTAAACTAGAAAAGTTTTGAGCGTACTTTGTCAAAAACATGCTTGCACAAGCAGTACCTTTACTATCATTCACAAAGCTTCCAGTGTCAGTGAAGCTGACTTTACTCAAAATAATTCTGATTTTTTTCTACTTTTAAGTATTCTCTAGATTTACAAAAATAGCAGCAGCAGCTCCAGTTCTACAGCACCTATCTGGAAGTCAGCTGGATGTACAGACAGGGACTCACACATGGACCCATCAGAGCTGCATCCAAAGTCTGGTGAGCTACAGTGAATGCAGCAGCTGCAGAGCCTACAATGATCCAGGGGCTGCCCCAGGTGTCAGATGGCCAAAGTACTAATACAGCAAATTGCTGGAAAAATGCTGAGTACAATACGTTGTTGATTCTGTATTATTTGTGCTACATTTCTCATTTATGGTGTCATGTCTATCGCTATAGCTTTGATCATAGAAGGACCTGGCAAAGGACCGTTCTAACTATGCTTTGCATCGTTCTTTCTGCGTGAGCAGCCTCAGCGTGGTCTGTATCTCCCTGTGCAGGTTGCCTGTTTGCCACATGTTATCCTTAAATACACAGACATATGTACATGCCGATTAATAAGTTAATTTAGCTCAAGAATTCAATGGTGAGACAGAAGACCCCAAGAGAAACGTTCTTTCCTGTTGAGATAAAGCAGCAACTCTCTTAGCTTAAGCCAGCAGAGACTTTTTTTACGTTACCCAGAATTGCTTAGACTGAGATTTTCTGAACATCTATGCATTTGAAAAAGACTAAACTATTTGAAAGGAGCTATTAGCATGCATGCTTTAACTTCACTTCTTTTTCATGTTTGGCTCTTACGGAAAAATACCAGATTTTGATATGAACATCTGTTTCATGTTTTTCTAAATGTGAGCTTAGTATGAAAATTAACCCCTGAATTTTTGGTTTCATCAGCCTTCTAGCTCTTCAGCCTGCATTCAGGAGCCTTGTCTTCCTAGTATTGCTAGGAACTCAGCTCAGCTTGTGGGCTTTGTTTTCTGTAAATATCTTGACCAACACTGGATGTATTCAAATGTTTAATTAACATATTTTTCACATAGTCACCATCAGCGGTTTCACTTCTTTTTGCTGAGACACTCCAATAAAAGTAACTCAGCTCAGTCTCATGCAACCTCATTCAACTTTCATGCCAAGAAAATGTAGGGAAATAACAATCGTATCTGCTCTTTCCAGAAATGTGTTTTAATTATAGGCCCAGCAGATGTTTAGCAATGGTGAAACCAGTCTACAGAGCACAAGCCTGAGCTTGATTTAGTGGGGAGTTTCTTCCTCACCAGAGGACTAAGACATTAGGCACTAACATATTTTCACCCGCCAAAACAAAGGCAATATTCTTTCCTGTCAACTTAGGGTACATTAGCTAAAGGTAGTGACAATTAGCAAATCTCCCCAAATGCAGGAGTTCCTTTCAGCATGGGTGAGCAACCAAAATGCCAGAGGATTTTCTGAGTTACACAAACTCCGGAGCCAACAAAACCAGCCCTTCAGTACCTCCTGCTTCAGACTGGCTCAGGAATTTTTCTTTTTGACAGATTGGCAGTCCCCATCCAAAGTTAAAGGGGGACTATACGAGAACTAAATAAATAAAAAAAACTTTTATGTATTTTAAACTCTTCAGAATGTTTGACCTTGACCTGGGTGAGTTTCAGATACAATTCATCTCCTACCAGTTTGGCTATCTGTGATCTTAACAAGGTTCTGCATCAGCTTATGGAGATGGTAGGCATTTTATTCTGTTACTATATGAAGAAATTGTTTTTCTTTTACCACAGTGAGAAAGTTTTGCACACGTTTGCACTGAGTACTTAAAAACTCCAGTAGTAACATCTTTCAAAGCTAACGAGACACTGTTAATCTCCTCTTCAAATGTATAGATGATGTGCAGGGTTTTATTTTAATACCTGTTCATGGGGGTTTTTGCATAATACCATTGTGTTTCTGAGGCCATCAGTGACATCCAGTGGCCAACTAGATTAAGCCTAGACATGTTTCGTAGACATCTGCCTACCGCTTTCCTTAGTAAAAAAATCAATAAAAGTGCTAACCATGCAGTTGACTTGTTTAGCTTAATTCTCTCACAGGTATGATGGGAATCTCTCTGGAGAAAAGCTCACAGGATCAGACCCTCACTCTATTCCCTCCCTTTGAACTGGTGAAACACAGAGGTTTCACAGGAGGCACAGGCTGTGATTTGGGCCAGTATCACTGAGGTGAGTCAAAACTGAAGCTGCAATCTCTTGGGATTTGAGTTAGTGCAAAAGTATAACTACATTTTTTCTTCTTGATGCAAGCAGACACAGACATGAATCTCAACATAAGCGTGTCCTGTCCTCTCTGTTTCATTAATGAGATTTCATTTTTACTAATTTATTTTAAACAAGCTACTCTAAAAGTAAATAGGAAAAGCAAGGGAAATGCAAATATTTATCCAGCCCAAATCATACATCTGGATAAAAAACAAGTGTGATGCACTACAGAACAGGTAAAACTCAGCACTACAAAAATATTAGTCATACTGTATCTTACAGAAATGTGAAAACAAAATTAGGTACGGTAACAAATTTCCAACATTGAATTTTAAGCTTCCTTGCAGTGAATGACCATGTTATTAACCCTGTTAATAGCCTTCATTTGGTAAAAAAGAGGTGTTCTGGAGAAGGTGGTTGATAATGTTCAACCCCTTCAGTGGTGACAGCGGGGCAGCACAGGGGAGCTGTATCTGGCTGCAGGCGGTGAAAGTGTATGTCCACCCCTGGGCACCCACTCCTCTTGTCCATCCCTGGGGGCACCTAGGGCACTGAGTTCAGCTGAGTCTTGCTGTCCACAGGTAAGTATGCCACACGTGCTGAAAGCAAATGGGGGTGATGTTTGCCCTCACGTGGTTAGCCCATGCAGAGTACAAAATTATTATATTTTTGTTTGTAAAAGATCTCTTTAAATAGAATGGATATGAAAGGAATAGAAGTTAGGGACCAAACCTTTTGGTGTGCAGTTCCCAGGGCATAGGGACTTCAACTGGTGGTTTAGAGCTACAAAGTATGGACAATAGTACCAATGATTGCTACCATTGTATTCCAACAGCAGTAGTAGTCATTGTGCTACCGACATGTCTGTTTTGTGGTGCCTCTCATTTTTTACTAGATAGTCAATTTTCCTGTGACCTGTTCCAATGAAGTATTACGTCTGCACTTTGCAAAAAAAATTGAAGAGCTAAATGCAGTACATTGGAAAAGGACGTTCATGCCAGCTATTACCATTGTCATATTTGTGATTTATCTTCCCCCCGTTATCCTTTCTCCGTAGCTGGCACAAACTAAAGAAATGGGGCTGCTTATGAAAAATAGTTGCGGTCATCAGAAAAAGAAGAAAAAATAAATTCCAGAACTCTAGTTTAGAATAAAGTGTTTTATTTCTGGGAAACATAGTATAAGTATGAAGTAGCAGCGAACAAGAACTAAATGTCTGTTGTTCATTAGTCCACTGGATAATGAATTAACAATATTTCACAGATGATAGCATGTAAAGATGGAATCTGTGCTCATGCATACTATTGACAAGGGGGAAGAGCATTAATGAAACTGAAAATTACTCCCCATTTAGACTGATAATGTCGGAGAAGGAACCACCCCTTTGTTTACAGTATTTTATATTCCTTTAAATATGTAAATAATATGCATTTAACTGGTCAAGAGAGACCAAAACAAACCCCCTGGTTTCATAATCTTACATATTTGAAGTGCACAAAATAGACTTTAAATTAAAACGTAACAGATGTTTACTAAACTCTCTTGATTGATGCCGAGGTCAGACTGACTTACAGGGTGGACAGCCATAGCAAATATGCCACCTTCTCATTGTAGGAAGAAATATTTCATCATCTTTTCATACAATCACAGTTCCACTTTCACCTCTATCCTTTCCACAGTAGCCAGCAGCCACGCAAATGGCAGCCTTGTGCACCTGGCTGTCACTCAGCAATTGTGAGGGACTGCAAATACGTACATATAAATATTTGTAGATTTTTTTTTTTTTTTTTTCATGCCAGGAACTTGTCCAGAAACAGCACTTTAATGAGTCTGTTGAAGGCATCATTACAAATATCAGCATTCAATTTAGAGTATGAGTGCCTTCATTTTTTTCAGTGGGAGACCAGCAGTTTCCTCCAATTTCACAGCAAAGAGAAAGGCCAAAGCTTGTGGAACTTCTACAAACGAAATACAGAAAAAATTGTTGTGGATCATTTCTGTAGTAATTCCCCCTGAAAGCCAGTAATACATTTAGAAACTAGCAATTATACATGCAAGGCATCGTTACTGGCAAGTAGCACTGCAATGAAAGGCTGTATAGCTGGTATTGCGGTTTGCTCTGTTCTGCTATATGGTTTCCTTTTTACGTATCATGTAAAGATATTTTGATGATGTTTCACCACTGTAATATACAAACATCATTTTCTATGAGGCAGAAAATTAAAATCCAAGGTGGATACCCAAAGGCATTGAGAAAATGTTAGCTACATTATTTATGCAGTTATTTAAAGAATCTCATAAGAAAACTGGCATCGCTAAGCTAACAGCACTCATTTGGACAGGATGGTTGAGCTCAACATCTTCAGCTCACCATCAGCTGTATATTCAGCTCATTGCACAGAGCTTTTGCCGTATGTTTTTGCACTGTGCTGATAACACAGTTTAAAAATCCCACTCAGAGCTTTGAAAATATCCCACTGTGAGCAGGTGGTGTGAGAGGATACTTGTGCCAGTTGCCTGTGCCCGAAGCCCTCCCTCTCTTCCCAGAGCTAGTCAGCAAGAGCTGCCCCATGTGGGCGGTCTGCCAGCGTCCCTGGGAAGATGCAGCACAAGAGCATCCTGCAGATATGAAAGAGCGGAAGGTACGACCCCACTGATACTGCTCATCTAAATGAGAGGCCTTGAGCTTCCAGCCTGTGCAAGAGGCTATGGGTGTCATTGCTGGGATATGCTTTTTACAGCAATGAGAAGGACTTGCGCAGCTGGATCAGAAACCATGCACAAACCAGCTGCTGACGTCAGTCCATTTGAAAGCAACTTTGGCAGAAATAGCTAAAAAAAGAAGAAATACTGAAAAAAGTACATCTGTTTCTTGGTGTGTCTCTGTCTAGAGGAAGTTCAACCTCAGTTGACGGTCTGGCAACATCCAAGCAGTCTGCGTGAAGGGAGCATCTAGGCAGAAACTATGGAAAGAAGACTTTTGTATTCTCCACTAGGCTTCCAGATGGAAAGCATAGGCAATAGCTGCTCCCAGGAGGGACACAGCTGTGAACGTGCATCTCTGCCTTTCACGGCTTCTTCAGTCAGTGTGGAGCATTTGTTAACTTTTGCAGGGAAACTAATCATACCCGCATTTTGGAAATCTTACTTTTAAAAGGCCCCGTTGCACTTCTAATGATAGGTTCACGTCTGCCGAGCTCTTTCTGGATGTTGCTGAACCTAGTTCATTAGCATTTCCTGGCTACACGGACAGCTGATCACAGCATTGGCAGCACTGTGTTTCCATCTAAGGTTTGTCTCAGTTTTGGTCTAGGTTAAAGCAATTATGGAATTAATTATTGGTTGTACAGCTGTTCTCCCTCACACCCTGCCAAAAGTCAGCTTAGCATACAGTCTTCCCTGCACAAAATGCGGGTGACAAAGCAAATCGAGCATGCTTAGTATAGCCCAGAAAGAGCAACTCCCATCATATAGCCAAAACAAAGGATTACAAGCAAAGGCTTGCCAGGAAACCTGCCATGCATCCAGTGTGCCTGTCACTCTGCAGCTTTTAGGCAGGTATTGTGAACACACCTCTGGGTTCTGTAACGTATAATATATGAGAGTCAGAGATGCAGATTGGCTTGTCCTTAAAAAGAATTTGCCCCCTGTTTAAACCACCAAATTCTCTTATCTAGTTATACTAATACTGAACTTGCTTCATCAATTGTAGTAGATTTATTTTTCAAGTACATTCTTTGTACTGATTGTCCCTTATGTGGTCCTGTGCAGTTCAGCATGCCATTACAAAGTTATGTTTGGTCCATTTCCTTTACTGACATGAACACTTCTTTTCTCTAAGAACTAAAGCTAAAATTACTGATAATCCAGTCTAATCGGTGGCGCTTCCCCCTCTCCACCTGTTTCCCTACATCCTATCTTGCCCAACCACTGGCCCACAAAAACACCTCCCATGTGCTTCAGAAAAGGGTAGATTATTGTTATAAAATATCTTATTTAAAAGAGCCCAAATAATCATGTGTCCTTGGAAAGTATACCCCTTGCCCCAGCATGATTTAATTTCACTTCCAAGGTCTGATGCTGGGCAGCTGCTGCCTTCAAAGCCGCTTAGGTGACTCCCAGCTGGGTATGTCACCTCTGCTGATGAACTGATGACCCATCATATGCTTCAGGTTGTATGGAAACCGAAGTGAGGTGCCAGGAGGAGAAACGAGGGCAGTCTGGGACAAGTGTATGGTGTCCTGGTGGCAGGTGCAGGCAGGGTGTGTGGCGTTACATGGTCCTCTAAGCTGGTTGCCAAACTGGGACCAAATGAGGGGTTTCCCCAGCCCCACAAGCTTCCTGCACCCACGGAGAAGGACAGCAGTGCCTGTCCCAGACCTGGTGCCCCCGGCACAGCAGGGCTGCTGTGGCCACATATTGCCTGCCCCTGCCCTCAGGACAGGAGCTGACAGGAGCACCCAGCTCCTCTTCAGGTACAAGGTGTGAGCACAGACTTAACATGTGGCTCTTGATTGCATTTCCCTTAGTTTGGTTCCTTTGCTTTAATCAAAACAGCCAACATGCACCTTTTTCTGCTAAGACCCTGTAAAAGTGCCAAGCAACTTTGATGCTCTAAGAGAAATTCAGGAGCCTGCGGGACAAAACACAGCTGCCCTGAAGAAGCAAACTGGGCTGAATTTAAACAGCTTAAACAAATGTCATCTGCAAGTGCTGCAGTTCAGCAGAACTCTTCCTGATGGCTCTCACCAAAGACAGCATCTCATTCAGTAGTCCCCACAGCATCTCAGCAGAAAAGCATATATCCTTCCAGTGTGCTGCACATTATTATCACCACTTGTAAATGGTGAACTTGAGGCGTACAGGGCTGAGAAGCCAGACTTTCATAGAATCATAAAGTCATAGAATCATAGAATGGTTTGGGTTTGAAGGGACCTTAAAGATCATCTAGTTGCAAGCCCTCCTGCCATGGGCAGGGACACCTTCCACTAGACCAGGTTGCTCAAAGCCCCATCCAGCCTGGCCTTGAACACCTCCAGGGATGGGGAAAAGATAGCGCTAATTCTCCATTATTATGTTTGCAATTTGCAATTCATTGTATTACATAAATCAGCGACCAGAAAAAATACCACATCACTTCAGAAGCTGACAACACTGAGGCTTCTGACATTTGAATACTGAACCCTTGCAGTGAATCACTTGTGTACTATTCGAAAAGCAAAGTGATATTTTGAAGAAAAGGCAAGCAATTTTAAACAAATAGACTGGATGGTTTTAAAAAAATGTGTGAACAAAAAAGAACGAGCTTCTTAATTGTATTTCATACTTTCAGCCTTAACTTCTGCAAAAACAAATCACATAGCTAGGTGTTTGCACTCTGACTCTCCTCCTCATGACAGCTTTACTCAACAGCTAGCAGAATTGTTGGGTCTTATTCTTTTGAGGATTCTTTTAATCTGGAAGAATTATATTAGGTATAGAAGCGGTAATAGGGATATTTTTGGAACAATATAATTATTTTCTAATGAAGTGTGTTTTATTGTTACCCTCACTCTCTCTGTAAGTGAAATCTGAATTGGCCCTGTAATATCTGTGAAATTGTGCTTCCCTGTCTAACCCTCACATCGCTTCTAGCTTTCAGTGACTTTCAATAAGTTGTCCAGCAGCTCCCTGCCAAACTGAAAATCTGTGTAAATGGAAAGCAACTGTCTGAGGATAATTTTGGAAACACAAATGATTTTGGTTTCAGTAATAGACAAGGAAGAGTCTAAAAAAGAATTTGGGATATTTATTTATACATTACAAATGGGCATCACACTGCATATCATGCTGTTGGAGTTTTAATTCCCAAACTGCATCTTAGAAACACAGAGCTTTTCCCCTCCTACAGTGAAGCCTGACTATTGCAGAAAGAGAGAAACAAATGAGATTTTTCTAAAATGGTTTGAAAGTTATCAATAACTAAGAGATCAAATTTCACGCCTCTGGTATATATAAATCTGAAGTGACCTGAGTGCTTTCAGCTGAGTCATTTCCAGTTTGCACCAACATATCTAACACTGGAATTTTGTTTCTCAATGATATTCATCAGCTCCTTTTCCTATCTGTGCTGTTCATTTCAGGCACAGGGATGGGACCACAGGCCTCCACACATTGCATTGTACCTGCAATCTGAGCACATCTGCTGTTGTCCAGTAAAACAAAATAAGCTTTTAAATAAGTATGTGCTCAAGCCGAAATTTGTAGCCCAACACTCATCTCTCAAGCAGCCCAGATTATAGGTGAGGTGCATAGGTGGTAACACATGCTTTCAGTGGGTGTTTGAGGTGGAGGATTTGACAACCAATTAACCCTGGGGTTTTGATATTGGTGGTGGTTGGTTGGTTGGTTGGGGTATTTTTACATCTCTGATGAATGACAAAAATTTTTAAAGTAGAGCTGGGCAGACGGTTTGCTGGCAAAACAGGAGAATATTGGGAGTGAGCAGATGTTGGGACTGAATTTTCAGCTACCCTAAAACAAGCAAGAATTAACTTGGATAGAGTTCTTTCTTTGGGGCCAGGCAAGTATTTCATTTCAACTGAAGTATTTAGGTTTTAGTTTCTTTTTTGGGTGAAATTATTTGTGGCTAGATTTTGTTGACCTGAATAGATTTTTTTTTTTTTTTAAAACTAACTGTCCAAAAACTTCATCTACCTCAGCTGTAGAGGTCACTTTTACACAGAACTGCTTATTGCAGAGCAGTGGAAGATCATCTATCATTTCTCCCCACCAATGCAAGAGAAATAGTGGACCCCAACATGCTCAGGACGGAAATCACCACAGCATCTCTGTGTGAGTCTGAATATGTGAGAGCACAGACACTTGCAGGGCTGCCAGGAGGGCTGAGCATCCCCACCCACCCATTCACTTGCTTTTTCAGTCACAAAATACTGTGCCGTTTACACTGAGCTCAAGTCGAAAATCTCTCTCTAATCCAGAGAGAATCTGGGACTGAAATGCAGAGCTAGGGATTTGTTTGCTTGTTTTGAAGATCCTCACAACCACTCCTTTCTCGCTAGTACGCTTAATTAAGCATACTATCTCCTCTGAGGTTTATTGATCTAGTTAATATATGAGACTGCATCACTAGCCTGAGTAAAGGAAGATCTGGCCCAATATGTTTTTCCTAAGAAAACTACTGTGAAAATGTATGTACAGCAAATACTAAATAGACAATGCTTTCTTCTTTACCAGGTGACATACTGTCCTATTTGGTCACTGTTGTAACAAATTATGCAAAATCAAGAGACACGCAGAAAGAGTTCTTTCTCCTACAATAAAGCTTTCCACCTGCTAATGCTATTACTAAAGAAAAGAATCAATCCTGATTAGTATGGAGGAGACAATTGCAAGAGACACAACAGTAAGATATGCTTTTTCTGGTGCTGTTTTCAACAGTGCTATTTTTACAATATCTTGGAAAACTCCTGTGGACTTAAGATGAAGAGCTGGCTGAAGTGCATTGAGTATCCAGCAGATACACAAGACCCAGCACTTACCCCAGCAGAAGGAATCAGGCTGGCAAGGCTTTCTCATTCACTCAGGACCCAAGTCAGCTCTGAGTAAGGAGTGAGCAGCCAGCAGAATTGTCCACAAATACCCCATGGCCATACCTTGGTCAAGCACCCACTTAAATAATGTAATGGAAGTTCTGTCAGCTTGTACCCAGTACTGATTCTGGGGAAAATGGTTTAAAACCAGATACTCACCAGCTCGGTGAATAGAAGTGCCTAAACCCTGCATTGTCCAGCTCAGAAGTGGGGAAACTCTGTTCAGCTGAATTTACTCTCAAATACCTCACCACTTTAGGAACTAAAGTGGGACTAACTGAAGAAGAAAGTGGGAACCGAGTAAATAGGATGCCCAAAGTCATGTAGTAATGCTGCCACAGCATCAGAAATTGAGCCTTTTCTCCCTTTCTCCTGAAAACCAAACATTACCCAAAGCTCACCAAGGAGAATGATCATCAACTGACCTCAGTGGCGATTCTTTTTGCTTTGCACTCCAAAATGAGTGCACAGGCACTGAGTATAATAAAACAAATAGCAGTTATGCTTGCCACACCATGCCAGCTAGCAGATGCACTTTAAAAGACAAGTAATTATAACCTTCCAAGATTATTAGATTAGGTTAGCAAAAATACAGCTGCAAACCAAAGTAGACATGAATTTAATTACCATGCTAATTTTCTCTTGGTATGAGAAATACTGACTATACTCCAGCAATTACTTGCTTTATACATCAAACCTTGCTAATACTACTGTTTAAGTTACTAAAGCACTTAAAAAGATGGAAACTGCACTGCAGTTGTGAAGTATTATGCTGAAACAGCCTGTGAGTACTACACTGTTCTGAGATCTTAAAATGCAAAAACTTACTTTCTTCCCTTTCAGGGGAAATAAAACCTGGAGCTTCTAGGCACTAGGGAAAATACAAATATATTTGTCCAAAATATGTCCTCTCTTCTATTAAGAACTTCTGAAATTTTTCAGAATTGGTGCAAAAAGAAATAATTTTGTGAAAAATTGGGGGATTTTCTCCTTCCCCGATCAGCATTTTAGCACTGACTGCAAGAGTCTTTCTAATGAAAGGAAAGAAGGAATCAGTGCGACATTCACCAAGAAAATGCTCAAACTAAGCCCAAACCCCTGAATTTACTGACAGTTCTACTCAGGAAAATGAAAAGTGGAATTTGCCACTGAGACCTGTGTGATTTCAATCATACACTCTTTAACACCGAAAACCCACAGTCCCCTCTATCTTCAGTGTCATGAAGTTTAAAAAAAACGCAAGAGAAGAGTGTCTATGCTGGATTTGCTGCATGGTAGGTGTAGACACTCCTGCTATTATCACACAGAAAGAAAAAAAATTCATGCTTGAACCTTTCCCCAGGGGCTGTAAGCAGCAGTTAGTGGGTGCATACAGCCAGGTGATGGCTCCCTGCCTGCCCAATGAGAGCCCCACTGGGCTTGTGTCCAGGGAAGCTCATTGCACCAGTGCCCGAGGGTCAGAGGCTGGTGCAGAGGGTCTGAGAGCGGGAACCCGCGGTGGGGGCTGGGGGGTAGTGGTGAGCCCCAGGGGGGCTGTGCAGGCTTACTGGAGCTGTGCAATGCAGAGCTGCTGCCACCACTCTCCAAGGCTGACTCGGCTCCATTGCATGGGAAGGGGATGATGTGATGGGAGAATGGAAAATGCCATTGCTCTGATGTCAAAGGACACATCAGATCAGCTCCCCTAGAAGACTCAGTCCCATCTAGACATCAGGAATCTCTACCATTCATTTAGAAGCACATACTTATTTTGGCCATTTTATTTCTTCTTCTTTTTTTGAAGATTAATTTTAATGCCTCTTGTTCAGTTTATCTGTGCTTTAGATAGCAACAACTACCACTTTTTTTCCATTTGGGAATATCTGCTATACCTGCTATTGGTATTCAGCAGCAGAGAACTGCACAACAAGAGCCTTCAGGAAACAATCTCTGCCCTCAGGTGTTCATGTACAAGTCCCATTGAACCTGGGGCATAACTTCACCTTATAAAATGTTTTTATCAGCAGGATAAAGTTTCTCTATAAACTGTTCTGGATTGCTAGAGCAAATGTAAAGTGCTGTTCCACCCCACCACCCCACCCCCAAGTGGAATATGCTTCTATTTTTGGCAAGAAACTTGCTCTCTACCCTGGGATAGCTTGAGTGAGTAAAAGGAACAAACCACTATGAACTGAATACTTAAGAAAGAAAGAAAGAAAGAAAGAAAGAAAAAACTCTCCTCCTGCTTGCAAACAGAAGATCGGTTCATTTGCGCATGCTGTGTAAAACTTGCCTCAAAGTCCTTTGTGCCATCAGCATAAAAAGAATCCTTTGCCCAGGCGGGAGATTAGGGTGGCCAGCGGGAATCCCTGCACCCGAAATTCAGATCAGAATGGGTAAGTTCATGGGAAGTTGGGATTTTAAAGGGATTGTTCTGATGATGCCAAAAAAGCAGCGGTAACAACAGCCAACTTCAAGGGCCTGTCCAAATTTCTGTTTGCTCTTTCAGTAAAGGTACACAGAGGAGACAGAGTGCAAGGGGCTGGTTTTCTCACCTTTAAGGGTGCTATACAAGAGTGAACCATAAAGGTGATAGCAGGTACATCAGGCATCTCATCGGAGACCCCCAAGGGCAGCCTCTCCCTCCCCTTTGTGTTAGTAAACCCTGAGAGACTGGTCCTGGCGTTAAAAGCCCTGCAAGGAGGTAGCAGCGGCAGCTGAACACTACGGTCTCACGCGGCACAATCAATGCATCAATCTTCCTTACACCAGTGTCTTATCTTGGCTCCCAGAGCTGCCGTCAACTACAGAAATTATAAGGGCACTGGGGAGCGGGTGCTGAGACGCGGGCGCAGCAGCTGCCACTTCCCTCCTGCGCCGGCAATTGTGTTGCCACCTTGAGAGCGCTCCCGGCCGCCGGCCTGGTTAAAAGACCTTTGAATTAACCTTTTCACTAGAAAAGAGATTGTGGCCCTATAGAAAAGTATGAATTCAGAGCAAAGCCTTTCTGCAGGATTAGTCCGTTAGAAGCAAAAAGGAGAAAGGTTTTTTTGTTGTTCTGCAAAATATAAGTGATTACAGGATTTAAAGGGAAAAAAAAATCATCTGTCTATAGGGGGGAATATCTACGTTGGAACAATGTGCGCTCTTATCCTCTGCCGAAATCCTTGTACTGCCCTTATCTCCATCACATCCGACTGACTGCCAGGAGTGGGAGCTAAGAGATATAGTGTAACTGCTGTCCTGTGTGGTCCATTCCTCCATCCTCTCTCAGGAGAAAAAGGTGTGTGTGAGAGGTAGATCTGCTTTGCTACAGGATTTTTTTTAGGGAAGGGGGAGGGCTGTGCTAAGATTTTATATCAGAGAAAGAAAAGCCAACTAATTCCCTGTCAGAGTTTCTTCTT
>VYZV01021191.1:92111-147533 GCA_013401275.1 Pandion haliaetus
GTTTGGTGACAAATTTGAGTAATTTTAAAAGAGCGTGTCGGGTTTTTTTTTCCCAAGAGTTGGAGAACAGCACTTACGAAAAATCTGTTCCCTATACAGTATCTAAAAGATGGTAGGGAGCACTTCCGTTTTAATTCATCATACAACCTTAAATAAATCAGCGTTCTTATAGGCGCCATAGTAACTAAAGGTAAAAGGCTTTTCAAATTTCAGATCATGCAGTCCTTATGTCAAGACTATTTAGTGCAGACCTTATGATCAGACTTTCAAATACATTCTGATCTTTGTTTAGAAACCATCTAGCCAAAGAAAATAGCCAACTGTTTCATCTCTTTTTCTTTTATTTTTCTTTCTTTTTTCACCCCATCTCAAAAATATATTTTGAGATCAGCATTCCACTTATTATCCCTTTTGCCAAATATGATAAAGGACTTTTAAATATCCAGTGCATGTTCATTACACATAACAAAGTTTGTGTAATCACATGCTTGTAGCAGTAAAATCCCATATTCCTTCCCTTTACAGATGGTGCAGTAATTATCATTTAGCTCTCTGAAAATAACTCAGGGTGTAGAAAAGATATGCAAAGTTTGCACGCATGCTAGCCCACCCTTTTACAGAATTTCAAATGTAACCAGTTTTTTGGTTGTATGGTCACATTAAAATTCCCCTTTTGCAACACTTTATGCAAAAAACAAACACCTGGATTCAGAATTTCCTAAAGGAGTCATCTGAAAATAGGTACTTTCTGCCAAAATGTCATGAAGATTTATGTGCTTACATTCACGGATTAAATTGAGGGCAGGTGGGAGAACATTCAAGTATGAGAAGGAATGATAGCAAATTTATGTGTAAAAAAAAAGGGTGGGGGGTGTAGTTATGATTTCTGGTGGTTTAGATAAAACAGACATGGATTTTGTAAAAGGGAAGATACCGTGCCTGGAAAGCCATCCTTCAGCAGTGAAATAATTATCTATGGAATTGTATTTCCTTAAAATGCAAATAGAAGCATTCTGGAATTCAAAACATACTGTCTCGACTGCAGCCAGGGCACTGAATGGCACTTGGATGCCTCACGGTGTGTTGGAACAGCTGTTTATGGGGAGGATTCACAGCGTATCAGCATGGTGCAAAGCAGGCACTGAAACACTGCAGCTTGCTTTGCTTTCCTGGCCAGCGTAGTTGTTCCTCTCCCAAGGACACCCCCTCCCAGCACAAAAGAGGAGACAGCACCGGCCGCCTCCGAGGAGAACTGGATGGTCACCGTCATTCCCCAGAGCCCCTCAGACATGGTGACCTCTAAGCTCTCTACAGAAAGCCTGTGATCAAGTGAGCTCTGGTCACGCAACAACAGTGCAACACCCTACATCAGGGCAAGAGCAGACTCAAACCAAGAAAGCTGAAGTAAAAGCAACAAGAACACTAAGCTGTATGCAAAAATTTGTTTTTAAATCTGATTAGTATTTCAAACACTTTTTTAACACCTAGGTGGTCTTGAAGTATGATCACTTAATGACTGGCCTGCTAGAAATGGATGCTGCAATCTGACAACTGTCCTTTTATCTGGATTTTGGGGTGGGGTGGGGGGTCCATTAAAAGTCCTGCTGTGTCCAGACCCTATATAAGACACTTTCAAACTAAATTTTACACTGAAGAAACTGTAACACAGCTCAATAGTCAGCCAAGCCAGCTGTAGTTTTAGCCTCTCTAAAACACCATCCCAACTATTATCAGCATCCATAGCTAAGCTATGTTGTAAATCAAGCTGTTCAGTGGGCACTAAATTCCTTTTAGGTTAAAATTAACATTATTCCAATCCATGCACCAAAAGCTGGCATTGTAATTCCTTTAAAACAGCAGTGCAGTGAAGATCAGCATATACCCAGCTTTTAAATCACAAAAGATGATTACACTGAGGCAAATGAAAACTGAAGCATATCAACAAGCTTACTTTTTTTTTTTCCCCCTCTGTAGGAAATGGCTATAGAGGTAGGCAGTCTAGTGTTTCACAGATGTACTGTGTTTTATGTAAATAAATATATAGATACGAACAGTCATGAAGGTTAAAGGACATCTGTAAAGAGAAAACTATGATTCCTAGACATTTTGTTAAGTTTATTTAGTAGAGGGACTAGAGAAAGTTTCAGATTGGGCTGTAAGGTGCTAATAGTCTGACCAGATAAATGTTAGCTTCCTGAGTCTGGATGCCAGAAGAAACTGTAACATGGTTAAGAGCTGACACAAAATTCTTCTATCCAAGAAAAATGTGTTATTCTGCACAAAAATTAGTGTATAGAGTATTACATCTCAGTATAACATTGATGTATTGGGTTTTTTCAATTTCTAGCCTTCAGGACAGTGCAGTGTTATTTTTCTATATAATCCTCCCATGCATAAATGTGTTGTTAAGTGGAAACCATCAACCTGTGTTTCATAATATAAAATTTATTTTTATTCACTTTTGCCTATAATTACTTCTTAGAAATTTAAAGCTGAAATAGGTTTCCTCTCTAAATTTATTTTTCTGTATCACACATGCATAAAGGTTTGTCGGCATAGAGCACTTGAATGAATTCTGAGCCACTGGAATTGCTCTTCCATCCAGAACTGAATTAAATTATTTACAGAGGGACAGTGACTGCGGGATTAGGCCTTAATTACAGCAACACTTTTGCAAGCAAACCAGGTTGAATTTAACAAGTTTATCATTGATAATCATTAACAACAACCTGTTCAGTGAACATTTCACAATTAATTTAATGACATGCATCAGGTAATTCTCCAAACACAGGGGCTTCTTTGACTGTTCAGATACCTTGTACCTACAGATTTTGATACCTGACCATGATCGGGGTAACACTAGGCCACCTGGACCTGTTATCACTGAAATCTGAAAGAAAGATTATTTTTAAAACTATGTCTAGTCATTTCATCCTGCCACGTACAACTGAAGCTTCTAGGAATTCAATATTCTTCAGATAACACAGTGTGTCCTGTCTAAGGCTCACCAGTTTAACACAACCTCTGGAAATATTTATTAGACTAATATGTTCTAGCTATGCTGTTTGCAAACTTTTTGAAAAGTGGCAGATTCAAAGCATTCTGTCTCCTCAGTAGGATGTTAGATTTTTTTATCTATTATTTACACCATGGGATCAACTCGTGCCCCCATTTTCACCCGTACAATCACACTGAAACCAGTGGAAATAGGGAAGTGAAAAAGAAAGCAAACGTAAAGTGAGCTCATTGTTCCTTTTTTCTTAAAGATAAGAAGATTTCACATAGCAATACCCTCTGGGAAACAATCCATTTTAGACCAAATTAGTCCCAGTGGTAATGTTGATTTTTAGCAACTGTGTTACGCCAGGGATACATTTAATCCCACTGTTCTTTGTTGTTCTCATTAATAAGCCACATTATGTCACTCCGTCTGCATGCAAAAGTACCATTACTGTTATTTAATTACTTTGTTTTTGTAAGAAAAACTACCAGATTTGATTGTGTATAACCAGTAAATGTGGCCAAATCAAAGCTGTGCACTCCAACCCAAATATTTTGTACTTTGTTTCTGCACATATAATTGTGTGTAATTTTTAGTTGTGTACAGAATTTTTATGATAAAACCTCATTAGTCGCAAATTCATCAATGCAGTAAAAATACATCCAAGCAAACATGGTACAATGTTACAAACACAGGACATTTTTTAGGATGGAAAGAGGCCAGGATCCCCATCTTCATCTATACCCTAATGTTACATAAATGACTAAGTCATCATATCAGTGGTTTTCACATGGAAATATAAACACCACTGAAATTCCATACGCTGTAAATGGCTATGACTCTAGAGTGCTTAAAATTACCAAGAGTACCGTAAGAATAGTGTACACAATATCCATTGAAGGCCGAGAACAGCCAAGGCAGTGCTGGCAACGTGGTGCAGTGGATATGGGGCATTAATTGCCATCCAGGCGTCTGCTCCCAGGTGCATTATCACCTTCCCCTGTGTCCTCACACACAGGTTGCTTCAGGTCTCTGGCCGTTCAGTTCCCTCCAGCTCCTGAAGTGTTTGCTGTTATACTTCTGTCACTCCGGTTATTTAGCTCTGAAGGCCTAGCTTGCATGTCTACGGCTCCTGAGAGAAGAGGGCCTTAAACTTTATTTAGCTCCTGAAGCCCTATTCTAGCACGAATTAAAAATAACCTTTCGTGTAGGGCACTGTGGACCCACCTTCACGCTGTTCGGCGGCACCGAGGAGCTGAAGTCCGTGGAGTTGCTCCTAACCTATAGCAGCATCCAGGTGAGGAAAATTTTGCTCCGTCTGTGGTCTTGCAACTAACCTAAAGCCAGGCTATATTCTGATCTAATTATAGCCCTTAAATCAGCAGCGTGTTACCAGCTCAAGGTCTTTTTAACATCAGAGTCTCAAGAAGACAATTCACAGACAAGCACTGGTTGTGAAATCCAGTCAGGCAAGACATGCCTCTGATTTAGAAGCAGAAATGCGTTCTGTGTTGATGGCACTGTTGGCTCAAATATCATATTTACATTCTAGTTTTTAATGGCTTACAGTTAGGAATCAGACAAGCTGTTCTGTAGGTGGTCCAAATTATATCCTGTGTGCATGCTGCATGCTGAGAAGAGTTTGCTGATCTAACAAATGATAAAAGACTAAGCAATCACCCACTCTAAGTCCAAATCTTTACCCTGGCAAAACTTACACACTGATTTTTCACAGGAGTTTTGCCTGAGTAATGACTGTAGAATTTGGCCCATTTTGACCACACCAGTGATTAACAGTCCAGCATCAGGACCCCTGTCCCTCCGGCCCATTTTAGGTATTTAAAGCTGATTCACATTATTGCAACAACCAAAAATCTTACTATCTTCTCATCTTTTTTAACTTCAGATTTCTCTGTGATGAAGATATTTTCTCTGTTTAATGCTAATATGTTTTGTTAGATATATCTGGTTACCTAAAAAATGTAGATGCATGCCTTGTGGGATTTTCAGGAATATCTGAGGGCCTGTCTCTCACTAAAATCAATGAGAATTAACTCCTAAATGTCTTTAATGAGTCATATCAAAGCAACTGATGAAAAAAATCACATTAGTCAGCTTTGACAAAGCAGGAGATTTATTCTGCCACCCATATGCCAAACCACTACTCGGGTCCCTGCACTTGACTTCTGCTAAGACCGTCATCCTCCTTTCTCTTCAACTTACTTAATTTCATGTGCTTTAAAAAAGGGATCTCTAAGATACAACCTGGTCTTTCAATCTGTACATAGCTCAGCAGTGAAGATCTTATCCTGACTGAGACTGTGAATTACTGAACTGAATTAATTTAATTCAAATAAATGGTAAAACCTAGAAATTGTAGTGGCACCAGTGGAAAGCTAGCACTTTCCATTTTTGTTTTTAATTTTGTATTTGAAATGGAAATGCTTCCAAAAGGGCTTTCTTATTTGGAAGGGCAGGTGGGTAAAATTTAAACAACAGTTCTATGATAGGCCCCTAAATGGTATCAAAACCTAACACCTTTGTGCTATAAACGGCACAAAGATGCTGTAACAGCCTCTGCTGCTCCACTCCCTCCCCAGGAGCTGAGCAGCTCAGGCTGCAGGCTTATCCCCAGGTGCGTGCACATCTAAGTCCTTTTACCTGAAGCTGCTGGGAGCAAACTGCAGGACTGCAGCTCCTACACTTTCTGTGCTGGCATATTCACTGCTATATCTATGGCAGCAAGTAAGCAGTGCAGTCATAGTGGATCTAATGATGTGGACCCAAAACCAACAGTGGGTGCTTTTCTGCGGGGGGGAAAGAGGATTAGCTCTGGGCCAGTCCTGTGGCCTGGGCTCACAGTGACGGCAGCAGCCCAGGAGGTGTTTTGGAGCACACCTCCCAGGAATTTGTATTCTGAAAACACACTGGCTAGCGGGAACAATTGGGAGATTTACCTCCTGATCTGAAGTAACATGAGACGTCATGCAAGAATAAGATTAAAATGATTATTTTGAGGCAATCGTAGGAGAAACAGCCCTTCTTTATGTTACTTTTTCATAATCCTGAAATAACCCCTAGAAGAAGGCGAATTTCAGATTCCTTCAACACCTGCTAATATGTTTGAGATACATGTTGTAACCCTTATTCCTCCTTCCTGTATCTTGTTGGACTTCGGTGTTTGCGGGAGAGATTTCCGTAGCTGTTTAATTGAATATAGTTCTGCTTGCAGCCATCAGTTATTAACATGGTGAAAGTCCCTACAGTGTCTCAGCTTTCCACCAGGTTTAGGAACAATTTAAATATGTCTAGCAGATAAGGTACTTGCTTGCTTCCCCTCTTTATCCCATCACCTTCCTACAGAGCCAGTAAAGTGCAGGGAATAGGAATATCTGGGCTACCTCTTCATTCTCAGTAAAATGCTGCTTTGCTTGTGAATAACCATGGAAGGACAGGAGGAAACACTCCAGCAAGTCCAAATCTGCTGCCAGCCCTGATGGTCAGGCAGAGGAGGGAGCTAGGTCACCAAGCATGAACCCTGTCGCAGTGGGGTGGAGGTAAGGGGAGCAGGCAGCAAACCCTGTGCAGGTCTCACCTGGGGGAGCTGCTGCCAAAGTTCATGGACAGGCTATGGAAATACAGCTCCCACACCTTCTTGTAGTAATTATTAACAGTATAAAAGTTAATAGTTTCATTCTTACAGGCAAAAATTACTCTTGTTTTGCTGTTTTGCATGAAGAGCACTATGGAAAGCTCATCAGTAGTGTATTAATCTGGATGGTATTTTCAACCTGGGTGCAACTACCTGCTATTTTCCTGCTCAAGACCTTGGAGAAGGCAGGACATCTGCACCATGCTGGTCCTGGCAAGCCAGGTGAGTGCTGCCCTGCAGGAAGTCAGAGCCTGCAGAGTGACAGCTTTTACTCAGAGAAGGAAGAGTTTCTTCTTCCAGGTGCAATGTCCTCATCTTCATGCCTTGAGGGCCCTCAGCAGCAAAAACTACAATTCTCTATGGTTGTGCTTCCCCCCACTTTCCCCTCCTTGGAGGCTGCCCACAGCCCTGCTGAGAGGCCGCAAGTTGCTGCCTCCTCCCAGTGCCCTGGATTGAACCGTGAGCTGTTGAACTGTCAAACATGCTTTTTTGTGGGTGCACACAGTGATGTTTTGTCTGCTGCTTCTTCTAACTTGAGTTCATTTGTCTTGGTGTTTCTCACAGATGGTTACAATAAGACTGCAAATGGTTTCCCTGCTTTAAAAAAAAAAAGCAACACCCCCCCCCTTTCTGGTTTCTTAAGTGAAATTTAGATATCTTAGTTAGGACGTATACTCTAGATATTATGGTAAATTATTCAGTGAAGTCATTTTAGTTTTGCTCACCTGGATTTTTAAACAGTCAAATCTCTTTGGGATGGATATGTTCCCTCTGCAACCCAGGAAAGAAGAATCTCTTCTGAAGTGTCTTAGGTGGAAAAGGCTATATATAATAACACAGTAATATTTTCAACACTATCCTTGGTCATTGCATTAATCATCCCTATGCATAAAAAGTAGTAGGTTTTCTGATCTGCTTATATATTGTTCTGCATATTTGTTTCACATTTATAGCTTTTTTTTTCATCTAGCTTGCTAGATCATGATGGGATAATTTCAGGAAGCCTACAGCAAGATTCCCTCCTGCTTGCACTGACTCTCTGCTCTGAACAGCAGGACATCTATTCCACACTAATACAAGAAAAATAAGAACAACTTTTCACTGCAAGAGATTCCTCTCCTAATTCATTCAGACTCTCTGGGAGAAAGGATGAAAATGGATTTTGAAACATAAAAGACTGCTATAGCTGACTCTTCACTAGGGTTTGTCATATCCCATTAGCAGCGATCTAGAAATATCAGTGTCATAATGTGTTGGCCATCACTCATCTTTACTAGTATCATATGAATGCCTATTCATGTTAACGTGCAACCTGTCGCTCAAACAGCTACAAAGACATATTGTGTAACAGGAAAAAAATGCTAATGCACGTAGACTTTCATGTTGCCAATACGAGTAATGGAATAACATGCTTTATCCTGTAGAGACTGGTACCTATGTCAGTGCACACTAGACAGAAAACCATCACCATCACAGGTGCTTTCACCATGTCTGCAAATTTTACATTTTAGGTATTCTTTTAGCTCCACTAAAATCCCTTGCTATACTTGTATTTCACGGCCATAGTGTTTGTTGCAGTTCAGATATAAAATACAGCTCCTTCGCCTAATAACACCACACTTTTTTCACTTGTATTCAATGAGGCCTATTTTATTATAGAAACCTCTATGTTCAGTCATTGTAAGGGATTACTATTACATATTCCTATAAATAATTGTTCACTTTAAAGATGAAGTAAGTAGGACTTTACTTCCAAAGCATTTTCATCAATAAACTGTCAGCTTACTGCTGATACCTTTTAATTACATGGGCTTTTTTCTGGAGATTTATCCTTAAATCTCTTGATAATCCCAGCAAAACCTTGATGTCAACTAATGGACTGCTCCCCTTACAGTGCAATTATATGAAGCAAAGAAAAGGATCTAAATGGTCCTGTTCCTTTTTCCTCAATTTAATAATAAAAACCTTTTAAATGGGAATAGAATTTAGGAAATGCCCATCCACAAACAAGAAAACTCCCTGTAAAAGGGACTGGGTTACATGCCTTCCACTGAACAGAAAAAAAAATTCAGCTGCAAATCTGTGGCATGCAATTTCATCTTTTAGGAATTTTATTCAGAATCAAATGAATACGCATTATTCAGCTTTTGTCCACAAATGAAAAAACAAAGCCAACTATGCCTACCAGAGTTCAGAACAGGAAACAGAGAGAAGCAAAAAAAAAGTCTTGAATTTTGAATAAAATTTAGATGTTAGGTGGCTGAGCAATTTGAAATATAATTGCAGTTGCAAATATTCTAAGGTTGCTTGGTGAAATTTAATAAATAAATAAAAAATTGGGTGTGAACACGCCGTTGATCTGGGCATTCGGCAAAGTGCCATCTCTTACAGACCTACAGAGGTTTTGTGCACATTTTTCTGATTGAATGCTATTCTCCCAGTCAGTCAGAGCGCAGCCCAAGTTGCCAGAAATCATTCATCAGCCCCTTGCAGAAAAGGCTGTCAGCTAAGGCTACAGGCCTAGCGCCAGGCTGTCAAGTTTTGGGCTTGCAGCCAGTCTGTCATGGTTTAAGGCTGGTAGCCAAGCAGTAACTTTGATGTTTAAGGGGTTAGCCAACTGGTATGTGAGGGTGGCCTATCAGCTCAGAAATAATATACCGCACTCAAAGGTCATGAGTTCTGAAACTAATCTGGCTGTTATAATATTTCTAATAAAAACTGAGGTAGACCTTTTATATTGTAAAAAGTGTTCAAATTATTTCAGTATTTGTTTTGATTAAAATTTCCATTACACGTGCTTTTCATTATGCAACTCAATTAGTATATAAAAGATTTTCTGTTTAAAATGTTCAAATGAGCATAATTGTTCAATTTGGAAAGATTACAATGCTTTTATTTAATTAACACTGCAATAAATACTTCATTTTGTAATGAACCCCATACTTTTGGGCCATTAACCATTCAATAAATTTACAGTATGGAAGGTTCTTTATGGGGAAGAAGATAAATAAAGCTATTTAAATGAATGTGCAACAGCTCTGATGCTAAGCAGCAAATTATAGCTTTTTGCTTCCCATCCACTAGAGTTGTACCTCGATTACAAACATATGGGAATGTAATAAACACTATACATTTCAATTACTATTTTGAACATGAGTTGCACAACAGTCTTTCAAATTTGCTACGAAAAATGCAGTCCGTATTCGTGGCATCTTCCAAGAAAAAGAAGATGAAATAAATTTTCATCTGCCTTTCGCCTTCCCCTTCTCCCATCCCATCCACAGCTGCTTTGGTTCTGAAAATCTGTGTTGGAATTTCCTCATTTAGATCCAATCATTTGCTTCTTAGTGAGAATAAAAGGAATCGAAAAACTCCCAGCTAGTCAACAGTTTACTATTTGCAATAGCAGTATGATGAAGGAAAATCCCCTGGTAGTAGTGTGGCATGAAGTTCTCAGGTACACAACAATGAATGAAACCTTAGCACTCCAGTTGCATCAGGTATTAACATCCCTCCATTCTGAGGCCTACAACAAGTGTGTCTAAATCCATAAATCAGAAACAGGCTCAGGAGATAAAAGTGGCTCTTTCAGGTGCTGGAAGTACTGCTCAGAGTCAGATGGGAAGCAAGAGTCTGGAGTCCCCACAAGCAGGGTGATCTGAGTCCACGGTGCCTGACATAACTGACCACAGGGTGTTAAATGCCTTCAAATCCCAACAAAATCAGCAGAGCTGGGAAGTCTCGGCACTTGCAGAAGCTGTTCAGCATCTTGTTTCATCCTGGGCTGCCTGGGAACTGCCGCTGGGGCTGCAGTGCCATCCACCTGCTGGGCAGCTGTCCTGAGAAAGGGCCTCACTTTGGTTAATATTTGTGTCGTTTCATGGTTGTATGCAAGGATGTAAAATGGGAGGGCAAAGCTATTTCAGATTTACAGGGCTGCTCAACCAAAAAGCTCAAAAAAACTCTTGTTTGCCCAAAATGGCCACATAACCAGTAACAAAATCTAATCTCTGAACTTCACTGGGAAAGAGGCCTCTTTGTGAAACTGTGATAGGAATATGGGTTCAAATGCTTTTATTGTTTTAGTAGCCAAACCTCCCTTCGTCTAATTCATATGTTATGATCCAGAATCTTTAACTGAAAACCAAAAAAAAAAACCCCACCCAAAACCCAAAGCCAACCAACAAACCAACCAACCCAAGAAAATACTTTGGAAATGTATCAGACCTTCCTTTTTCACACTTTTAAAAATGGCTGGGCATCATTTTTCTACAATGTCCACCAGAGGCCTTTCAGATGTTGTACTGTGTTTACAGCATCAATTGTTTACAATAATTATGAAAGTAAAATAAGCCACATTACCATGTATTTAGGCATTCCTTATGAACTGTAACCACTGAAGGAACTACTTGAAAAACATTACCGCATGCTGTATTTCTCAACTGTTAGTTGAAGAATTTTTTTCCTAATCTGAAAATAATACATAAACAGCACAGACATAATATAAAATAAGATGTAGGCTTAGAGAAAGTTTAAAACTACAGGTGAAAAGAAAAAGTACTGCTGAAACTTGACTTAAAAAGTTTTTCTTAAGAGCATTTAAAATTCCTAAGTATACCTTAAAACAAGTAAACATTTAAAATGGATTTTTTTCAGGAAATCTAGCCACCTGTTTTTGTATATTTTCTGGAAAGGGAAAAAAGATAGACTCCTGTGGTGTAAAAATAAATTGTGCATTTTGTGGTAACTTTATTAAAGATGAGTAATTTTTAAAGCTAGCAGTGAGACATAAATGTTTAATACAAGAGTCTCTTTCTTATGGAAGCTTTGAATAAGGACATGCCTGTTTCAAACTGTAGATTTACAGGGAGAGGAGGAGTAAAATATTTTAAATATTCTGTATAGTCTGGTCAATGGAAGTGTTAAAATCCGATTAAAAACTCAACAAGCCACGTCCTATCCTATACAAGCATCTTAGTACCTGGCACTTGCAAACCTAGTGAACTAGCATATGAACCTCCGTGTATTTCAGTGAGGCTGGTCTCACTGAAATAAGTGTAATAATACACTTAACGTTGCTAGGAGACGAAAGGATATATCCCTTTAAGTCTATTTTGAGGGCCTAATTCAAGGGCCTGATTAATTGATATACTAAGCCCATTTCAAGGGCCTGTTTAATAGTCGATACACTTAAGTATGTGTTACATTTCATGGTACTTAAACACAAGTATATGAAGTAGTTTAGTTTAAATCCAAATGTCTCTCCAATGGCAATCTCTATCTGATTATTAGTTTTCTTTCTAATTTCAGACTATGAGAACTGCTCTTTTCTTGCCTAACTAACTGCATGATTTAGGGTCAACCAGACTGAGAAATGATAAAGGATTCCTTCATAATTAACTGATGTTATCAAACTCCAAACATAAAAGTCAAATATTCTGAAAAATCAGGCCCCCCAGTTCAGTTCTGCAATGTTGTCTGAACTTTCCACCTAGGGACAAGACACCTCTGTTTTAGAGGTCAGGTACCAAGGAAATTTGACATTCCTATCTATCACCTATATGGTAAATGAGAGAAAAAAATCAGCCATAATCACCTAAAGCATAAGTTCTTCACTTCCTGCTTTTGACTGTTCTGGCAAAATTATTTCTGTTTACACAAAAGAGGTTGATTTTTGTTTTGAAATATTTTTTTCTTTACCATTCTTAGCCCAATCCTTCAAAACTCTTCATCCTTCTCTTTTTATGGGAATATAAACACTGAAAGTAGTAACGATAAGCTCTCCAATGCTGTCTTCCCATATACCTGAACCTTTATCTACTTACAGCATCTTAAGAAAATAATTGAAATTATGAGAGTGGGTTTTTTTCAGCTCATTCAATACATGATTACAAACCAAATAGATTATTTTATGAAATGTGTGTTGTAGGACCCTGGCATTGTCCTGAACAGTAAACTGGGAATAGGGTCAAGAATGTTGATTTTTTTTCACCAAGCTGTCTCATAATAGCAGTAGAAAGGGCTGGGGTTTTTTGGGCTTTTTTTTTTTTTTAAAAACTTTGTGGAAGTCTGCAAGTATGCCATTAAGACACTTCTGAGTTACATGACCAACAGATAGTCTAGTCTGCTGCCATAAATGAATGAATGTCTTGTACTTTACTATATAGATCAGAAGTTGAAATATCGCACGT
Source organism: Pandion haliaetus (assembly GCA_013401275.1). Lineage (NCBI taxonomy): Eukaryota > Metazoa > Chordata > Aves > Accipitriformes > Pandionidae > Pandion > Pandion haliaetus. Next base: position 104,956 of record VYZV01021191.1, read on the forward strand.
CCCATATGCACAGCACTCGGCACTCAGTGTGAGCTCTTGTGAGATCCTTATCTCTAAACCAGTTTTTCTTCAAAGTCATAAACATCTGGAAATTGTGCACTATTCTTGCTATAGAAATCAAACGCTCGAGTCCTTATTTGATCTCCCAGGGACATTCCCCATTGCTTTCTTCTGTTGCGTAGGTGCCACAGGATTTGGCTTTCTATTTGACAGCTTCTTTTCTTAGGTGACTGGGAATCAGCCAGACAACGATGAATTAGGTCTTTTTTTTGCCAGCTGCGTTATTTAGCTGACTAAGTAATAAAATGTAGAAGAGACAGTAAGAGGTTTTATATCGAGATAAAGTTGTTACAAGAGAAAAGTTAAAGTCTCATATGCCCTTACCAAGCACAAAGCGCCCGGTGCCCTCCAGGCTTTACCTGTCTTAGTTTGGATTTCATAATGGCCCACAGCTTTCTATTAAACATGCTTCTGGTTGTGAGTGAAACATATGCCTAGCATAATGTTTTGCCTTTGACTGGCTCAGGAAAATAAATAAATAAACAGGGTAGGTATACAGTGATCTCTTCCTCAAGAAGCCCTTAGAGCTTCTGACAGTATCAGGCTTTGGGACTTCCTAAGTTGTTTTCTAAGAGAAAACACTCAATACTGTCACATAAATGAGACATTAATAGTTTTTCCAAAAGAGACAGATCTTGCTTCATCTGAATGCAGCAAGAGTTGAGCTTGGCCTGATCTTTAAGAACGGAAATTTCCATAGCAGCTTCTTACATTCAGGTTTGCGTAGAAGGCTCTCGTGTGTGGCCACAGCTCAGCTTTAAAAGGAAGAGCTTTAAAGGGTTATTGGAAAGATTTACTACCTCATCCTGATTTCCCCATTTTCTGTTACTACCATCAGGTGCTCTCAGTAGCTTCATAAAGCTTTGAATTGAGGAATTTTTTTTTTTTAATTTGTCAAAAAAAGTCAGTGCTACGTGTTACATCCCTGATTTATCTTTAGAGCTAGGGAATACAGTTCCCCATATCACGGTGATCTTACTGACCTTGTGGTTAAAATCCTGTTCCCATGAAAGCAGAGTGGCCAATATTCCCTCATAACATTTTATTCCATGCCCTTCATTCAGAGAGATTCAGGATGTCTCACACATCTCAGGAAGCAATAAGAATGTGCTGAGTTTTTCATGGAAAATACAGTCTGAGTAAAACACCGTGAAAACAGAAGCATCAACTGCACATTGGAGAAACAAATCTTCCACTTTTCATGTCAAATACATCAATATCTTGTTGAAAAAAAATGAAAGTTTTATATCTGTGTTTTCGTTTCCCCCCAAAAATACATGAAGTCCCTCACCCTCCTGTTTTTATTTTTCTTTTTCTTTCATCTTTCCTTCAGGAAAACAATTCTGACCACGTCTATTTTCCCAAATGCTTAAACATAAAATTTCCTTGGCAGCTTTGTGCCTGCAGAATGTGGCCCCTTGCATGAAATGGGAGTCGCTGGAGGAGCTGGCCCATTAGAGCATCCCATAAAGAGGAAAGACCAGCAGCAGGTGAGCAAACGCACTGTTTCAGATCTCAGTTTAGCTTTGTGCCCTAAAAGCCTGAAGCTATTTCATATAAATATCTTAATTGTAAGGCTGTAAATAAGGTGCACCAGATTCTGAAATGAAAGTTATGAAAAAATACATTTTTTTTAACAGGTTACCCCAGATCATTAAACTTTCTGAAGGGCTGTCTGTATTTCTCAGACTTTTATTTTTGCACAACCCCTAAAACTCATTCAGATGATATTTATAGTTGTCATGAAGGATAACAAGTTTCATGTGAGCATCTGAATACATGAAAGAAAGCAGCAAGTGAGACTGACTATACACTGGTGAAGAATCAAATATGTATTTACTTTCATGAGTTCAGGATGCTGAACTAATTTATGAGCAGCTGAATGAAATAGAGCCATAAGTGAGTTCAAGTAAGTGGTCATCCCAGATAAGTAAAAAAACCCCAACACTACTACCTTTGCATTTAACCACTGGAGATGTTGCCTGTCATGTTGGACCATGTATATTATCTGTGCAATAAGGAACAAGGGGAATTTAATGCTCTTCAAGGGGTCTAAAATGTCCATTTAGTGGTACTAGTAAGCAATTGTGCTGCAAGAATCTTCGTGGCTGGGTGTCTTGTTCTGGTCTGGGAATTGTCAATCTCTCTACAGCACGTGAGAATAACATGTTGGGATGCCACAAGTATGTGGGCAACATTTATGTAACCTTCAGCCTTTGTGGGAAAATAAAAGCCTTTGTTACTTGGATTTGACTCTGTACCAGATGGTATGAATAAATGTTTGCAATGCCAGTGTTGTTCAGCTTGGCTGATTGATTCTGTCATACTCCCAAGGAGGTAGAGAAGGCTTAAATAACTGATTCAGGATGTAGAAAATATTTTCCTTTTCCTGTTGCAGTAGTATTATGTAGAAGTGATGCTATTCTGACTGTCAGCTTGTCACTCAGTGGGGTGCATGAATTATGTAAATACTGATCAAGTTTTTAGCAAAGTTCACACAGCTCACTGCTAACCCTTTCACATATTTTAAGTCCCAAAGATGCTTAAAGCACAATCATCAGTATCTTTTGGGGTGGTTGGTGGTGGTGGTTTTGGTTTTGTTTTTTGGTGGGGTTTTTTTCAAGTATTATTGTTGCTTGGATTAACCAGAGCTGATGCAAAACCTGTGTTCGTTTCTTGAGCAAATTGTCTCTCATTTCCAGCCTGGCCAACAAACGCATTCTTATGACAGAACAATTTGGCAAGTCTTTCTTTGGCCAGTACAAGCCTGATGACAGCAATTACCTTATTTCTTAAGTGTGGAATATAGTGCCTAGTACACTGGCCTGAAGCTGACTCAGGGCTTGTAGATGCACACTATGAATAAAAACAACAGAACAATTCATTTATGGAGTTGGCATATCATCTCTTCTCGTTTAAACGTTCTCCCTTCCTTTTCAGGTTCCAAGGTGGTGGTTCTCACAAACACAGGCACCAGAGCTTTTTTTTTTTTTGGAAGGGTTCAGTCCCCTACAATCCACATCCCCAAAAGGCTTCAGCCCTTAAAGTTTGATCATGTGCCAAGCTTTCTGTGGACCTTGCTAAAGCTGGACCACAAAGCCCAAACTGCTTTTTTTTGGTGCAAAATTGCAACAGGAAAACTCACTGATTTTTCATAATTAAAAAAGCATGTGCTACTTTCAACTTCTGTGCCACATAAAAAAATTTGCTGAAACACCTACTGTGGTATCAGTTCAGAAAAGTAAGTTTCTGCATGTTTCTGATGCAAACCCCTTTTTATTTTGGCAATGTCACATAAACAGCTTTAAGTTGGTTTTGTCCTTCAAACTCCTGGTCTTTTTTAGCCCATCTCCTCCACTTACGCTGCACTGTGTCATTTAGAAAGCTGTGAAAACTCCAACGGTTTTTCAGCCCTTTTATATCCTTACCACAGTACATATCAGACCTGCTCCTGCAGAGAATTCCTCACTGCTCTTATCAGACCACAGCAAAGTCTCAAGATAATCTTTGTCCACATCTTAAAGTGGGGGAGATACATAAGTATTTAAATATTGGTGTCTACAAAACTATGATTACAAGGAAAAGGAAAACCTCTGGGACAAATTCACATGTGAATAATTTCATTGATACCAGTAGAGCAAAGCTGCATTTACAATATTGTAACTTAGAAAGAAATTCCCCTATCTCTACCCTACCTGAATGTATAACAGATGCATAAGTACTCTTTGGGACATATACATTGTGAATGCAGAACTGTCATCACAGCACTCAGGACTACATTTTAACCTGTACATGTGGTGTACACCTGTACTGCTTCTGACAATGCACTTGATTTGTGGTGTGGGAAACTCCCAGGTTCAAAGCTAATCTACTGTCTTTGTTTTCTCCTATGAGATCTTTTTAAGCTTTCCTCTGCAATTCTTACACAGCTTCTGGGGTAGCTGCATCTTTAGTTCCACCTCCTTTACGAATATGGAACTTATTTTCACTAATACACAGTTAACTACTAAGAAAAGAAGGACCCGTTGCAGAGCACAAAGGATTATGATGTGTCACAGCAATGTTGTTGTTCAGATACCCTACTCTATATATTTCCTCTCAAAGCCAATAATGTTCAAGAAGAAATCAACTTCATCAAATGCAAAACAAAAATGACAGAAAGTCAAACCCCACACCTAAAGGTAGAGCTTCTTCACTGTTTCACTTCAAAAACCATAATCACTGTCTCTGCTATATTCACCCTGCAAACAACCCTTGCACTTTCATGTGATGAGCACTGTGGAGACCTTATACAATTACTTTTCTTTCCATTTTACTCTTTCCAAAAAAAGATCACCAACCTCTTCTCTTTCTCATTTGCCCAGGCCTGACTGCTTATGGACCCAAATGGGAACATCCACCTCCCTTTCCTTGTACTCTCCTCACCCTCCCTCGCTGTGCTCAAGGCAGCTGCTGCATCCTAAGCTCAACGATAACAGAAGTTCGCTATCTGGACTTTTACAGGCAAAATGGCTATATCCTATATATGGAGTATACTAGCCTCTTTGTAATTTAATGCTGGCATCTTTGACAAGGTAGCTGCATTCTGTCTCACAGCATGTTGTATATTTTAAATGCTGTTGTACAACTGCTAGCCAGACCGCATAGTATAAAGTAACAGCTGAACAAAAAAGAGATTCTGTACTAACAGGCAAACCACAAAAGTTTTGGCTGAGCATCCAAAACTGCTAATGCTTATCGGGACCTCCTGAGAGCCCCCCTCCTTCCTGCATCCCAGAAACCTCCACAGCCAAGTGTCCTGATCCTCATTAACTTCACATCACTGTCATTTGCTAGTTTTTTGCAGCAGCAGCCTCCGCAAGCTGCTTGGCATTTCCCAAACACAGTAAGAGACATGCTTTGCTATTGTTTTCTCCTTGGGGTTTTTTTAATCTATTTTTGGGGATGGCAGGAGACATGAGCTGTGCTGGAGAAATTACAGAATTAGTGCAAACCCTGTTCTGTTTCTGTGCAGCAATGTGGTGCCCTCTGACGAGAGCTGGAATCTGGCCTCCACAGCCCTTTAGGGCTCCTTTGTTATTTGTCACACCATCAGGCCTCCAATCCTGCCAGCTTAGCCTGAAGCATGGAAGCAGCTCCATTAAATTCAAAAAGAGATGCGTTTTAAAAGTTATGCCTGAGAGCTTACCTCTTAGCAGGACAAGGACTCTTACACACACAATATGAGAGTGCATCAAAGTGTAGTGAAGGAAAGTTTAAATGTAGCTCTTTACGTAAACGCTTACACTAAGCATTTACCTGCCAGACAACAACTTCTGAAGCTTTTCCTTCTTCTCCCCATTCCTACTTGGTCTTTGTCTGTGGGAGCAGGACCACAGCTGCCATCCACAGTATAGCTGTCAAACACAGTGCTAAGACTCCACACCTATTTCTTGACAGAAATACCATCACAGATCCTTTCCTCTGCCAATAAGCACTACTGCAAGATCATTTGGGATTTTAAGCTGTTTCTTAAAAATGGCCTGGGAACCACAGATGAGCTTCAGGATGCACCATGTAATCACGACTTTATCTGAAAACTGCAATTACCCTTCCAAAGGACAGAAATTAGAGGAAGACAACACAGACTCTATCACAGGATCAACATTTTCTTCACTAATTCTCTTTTTCTTTCCTTTCTCTTCCTCCTCATCAGCTGGATGCTCTTCTTCCCCTCATGTTATTTTGCCCATTTGGCTTCCTGTGAGAGATGGCCCTGCTTCCTGCCCCTCTCTCCCTCCCTGTGCTTCTCCTGTGGTTTGCAATGTTTTACTCCTCCATTACAATTTATGAGTTATATCTGCAATCACAAGACCCAGTTTCTGAATGGCCGATCAGGTACGATGGCATGTGTGACCTAACACTAGCAGAAAGAGTAGCAAAAACTAATTTTTCTACACATGGTTAAGAATCACAGTTTTACGGGAAAGCAACTATGCCAAGTCGTAACAAATCTGTGACCTGCCAGTGCCCTGGGGAATATCTGTTAGGTGTCACCAACACTCAGATAAAAGCGCTTGCTAACATGATTTCACTCACTCAGAGTGTGACAATATGATGCTATCCCTTGGATCTGATCTGCAGTGCCAAAAAGGCATGGTATGTATCAGGGTTTTTTGTTTGTTGGTTTTTAACAATAGCAAACATGGCTTCTGGCTTCCTCGTGGGTGGTATATTAAATTTTAATTTTTTCCCCCTAAAGAGGTTCAGTTATGAATTTATTTTCTCCCTGCCCTGTTTGAATCATAATATTGTGCTAATATTAGTTACACCTTGGGTTTGCTACAAATCAGATATGCTGATTTTAGGATTTTCTTCTTGGTTTGTGCCAAGAGTTAGGAAAAAAAAAAATTAATTAGCATATGATGTAGCACCAGAAAAATCCTGATTCCCAGGATTTTTGTAACATGCAATGTCTTCTTATAGACATAGTCTGCCTGTAGATAATAAAATGGTAGTTGTGGTGGTATTTTTCAGTAAAAGACAGCAGTGCAGGTTGTGGATAAAACAGCAAATTGTCAGAGGCATTATTAGAAAATTTTCATGATCCCACAGACATGTCTCCATGGGAAATGAAGTGACACAAGTACCCATGAAATAGCTGTAATTCATAAAGTAGTGCTTGTTGGCAGTTGAAAAATTTAAAAAAGCTTTAACTTAGGAAAGAAGTTGAATTCAAATAATAATTCTCTGAGGAAAAAAAGCCCACCATCAAGTACATCCTTCATTACTGTTTCATTTCTCATTTTGATAAGGAGACAGGTTTTTGTTTCCCCAGCTGGGGAAGAAGAAAATAATGCACAACTCACAAAACAGATCTGTCTTTTTTAACTATATATTAGGATTACCCAAATCATCTAACATGCTGCATTATTAACAAGAAATTGAACTCATGGGCATTTCTGAGCAGGTGTGTCAAGAAAGAAGAAGGAAACAAAACCCCCTACCTGAAAACATGCTACTAAAGATTGTATATTGCTTGTGTGAAATTATGATATTGGACCAACTGCCATCAGTGGACACCATAGTTTGGCCTGGGATTACACACTGACTGCTTACATATTTCATAATTATATATTATTGCATAGATACTTATATCAGCTCCACTACTGTGCCATCCCTCCACTGTGGAGCTCCCTCATCTGTGCCACTCTGCTGCATAACCATACAGGGGAGGGGAACAAGGCCTTTACTTTGTGTTTCACTGAAATTCTGTTTTACTTAAGCTAAAAATATGTGTCCAAAATGGCTAGCAAAGTTTTGTGATCAAGAAACTAGACACAGTGCTTTCTAACTCATCTCTCAGAACCACCAGAAATAGTGACTTCCCACTAAGAAGTCCCATCCAAGCACTTTGGCTCACTGGCTGGGCAGTGTAAGAGGAGTTTATATACACACTGAATTATATACAATCTTTGTCTGGCTAAGTCTTTTGCTTTTAAGTTTGTTAATCCTGGTATCTTTGCGTTCTGACTCACAAGTCAGATAGATAGTTATCTTAGGATGTCTGTGGTGATTCCTGCTCTTTGGTGCCTGGACCACCCGCCTCTTGGAGATCTCCCCCCAACCCCACCTTCCTCCCATTGCAGCGTGACTCATCGGCTCGTGGACCAGCTGTCACAGTCTCCCATCTTTAAGTAAGGAGGGAATGGCAAAAACCCACAGGACCTCCAGCACAGTGCTCATCTGCAATATGGGCGATGCAGACTTATGTTCTCTGATGCTTTAAAGGAAGTTAAACTCAGTTACCTGAATTCCAGGCACATGGTAAAAGGACCTCTCTCCTCTCCTTCCCTCCCTTCCCAGAGGGTTCATCAGCACTGTTTTGCCACACTTTGTATGAGGCCCTTTTCTATGAGATCAGGCCACGTACCCGCATGTCCTTGGAGGCTGTTTTGAACAGCCATGTGCGTAGTGCATCAGCTGTCAGGACCTGCGAGGCCTGACCATGTTCAGAAGCAGATATTTAGGTGTTTAGGGATATTTACAGTTAGAAATGTACTCGTGTAGGAGCTCAATCAAACTGAAGTACAAGCTGCAGGGGAATTTTTCCGGACCTACAATTTATAGTGTCCAAGTCCCTTCAGGGAGCTTTACACACTAATTAGTGACTGTTTTCATTCTGATAAGGAAGGGAGCAACAACTATGGAAAGCCGAAGTTTGCTGAAACATGGATGTCTGGCACAGAGTTCGAAAGACTGGGGTAAACAATATAAGGAGGGTCGGAAGCAGTTTCCTTTCTGACAGATGTAGCTTTTGGGTGCATACACTGTGTAATTCTGTTTTTAAGATGATGGAAGTGAGTCAATGTAACTTTGCATCTTGTAGCTGATATTGGACAACCCACTGGTTGTGAAGAAATAGGCAAATATCATAAATTTGTATGAAATGTTAGAAACTGTCTCTGAGGCCAGTTCACACAGGCTGTGCTAAGCTATTCATTTTTCGGGGGGGNGGGTGGGAGGGGGGAGAATTGGGGGCAGTACTGACCTCTCTGAAAACCTTCTCTAAAAGCTGCCAGTGATGAGTTTGATCCCATGGAATAATAGAAAGTTTTATGTTGTTTATACAAGTCTTCCCATTGTTTTTGTTTGGTAATGGAATGAGTAGTTATACAAAGTCTTCCATGTTCCCACTTGGAACGAGTCACCCCTATTACTGGTCTCAGCCTGGGAAAATCTATTAGTACCTTGCATAGTACCTAAAGCTTTTCTGTTCTTGACTTTTTGACTGCAAACTTTGTTTCAGCTTTTCATGTCACAGTTCTCTGTCACCTGTCGAAACAATATTATTTAACAGGGTTTTTTTTATCCTCAGACAGTTCTTCACAGAATTTTACCATCTGGCCATCATGGTCTGTTTTTCTGCACATCATCTGTTTTTGATTTAACAGTTCTGGTTTGTGGTTTAGAAACTCTCATCTATGACCTCTGTATCTTGAATATCCTCTGTGAGTCACCTGCATCATCACTGTCTTCTAATTCCTCTCATTTCTTCTGATCTCCTCTTCTTATACCTGACTAAATAGATTTGTTTATTTTGGCCCTAGTCTAGCCTTTGATCTTGTGCTTATTTAATCCTTAATCCTCTTAACACCTCAGCTGAGATGATACATTTTTCTTTTTGGGGTGTCTGTTCTTTCTAAATGAATTCTTAACTACAGTAGCGTCTCAAGCAGCCACTTAATATTTAGATCTTCCTCCTTCCTCAACGCTAACAGTGCTCAAAATTTGTTATTGATGTCAGTAACGCAATGCTCAAGCAGTAGGTGGAAGACAGAGCTCAGTTAAACCAGGGCTCCTGTAATATTTTCATTGCTCACATAAATGCAGCTAGACACGTGAACTTGGGCTCTGAGACAGAAATTTCACCAACATAAATTTTGCAGCTGACAAAAGGACATACAAGGCTATCTTTGGTTTGACCTTTTGTCCACCAGTAACACTATACCCAGGTTTCCCTGTGTTGCTTGTGAAGAGGCAACAGTATAGTAGACATAAGTAAATTTTTTTTAGTGCAGAACTCTGCAGACCACTGGCCACCTTTGATAGACTTTCCTGTTCTAAAAGGGATGAGTGATCCCTAATATTTCTTCATTACCCCTGTGTGCAGTATTGAATTTATAAAAATTGTATATACACCTGCTGGAGTGCAAGAAAGACTGACTGAATTAACTTATGCATTGATTCACTGATTTATCCTGCTTATTCCACAAGACTAGTGATCAGGACAAAACTCAGATCATTGATACAGTGACTGGAGCTACAGAAAACATCATGCAGTGGACAGCAGTCAATAATTTAGCAATTTTTTTGCTTTTTACTAATACAGCTTCTCTGGAAAGATGACTTTGTTTGCCTAATTGTCTTACCTTGAGAACATCTGAGGTAGCTGTCAGTCAGCCTGTATGATGCCCCACACATCAAACATCCGTGTCATCTCTTTGTTTTTCAGTTTTACACTACTTCAGTTTGTCATGCATTCACGGAAGCACAGCAGATGTTGGGCATTGATTGCTGCTGTGCTGTGCTGCTGTCCAGAGATCTTCCCCCACTGCTGACCTGGCTGGCTAAGCAAGCCCTCAGCCACACTTTGGCACTTTGGTCTCCTACAAAGAGTTGCTCTTAGCACCTTCTGCATTAAGCAGTGCAACTCTCCCAAAATGGCACTCTGTGTAGCTCCCACCACCATCTGCTCCTGCCATTGGAAAGCATTTCTTCTTAAAGACTGGGCTGTGATGGCTGAAACATGGCTGTGCAGTAGGCACAGAGGAGAACTGGATTTGTGTTTCAGCTACACATCTTCTTTAGTTTATGATAAACCCATTTCTACAAGAACATGTCTTGAATAAAAATGGCAAACCAGAGTCTTCCAAATGTACTAGTTTGGATGTTCTTCATTGCCACACAACTCTTCTAGCAATACTAGAGAAAATATCTGCGTCTGCAGTCAGAGAATTTCTTGTTCAATATTATGTACAATAGACATAACACTTGCTGAAACTACTGCTGAATACACTCTTGACAAAACTATGAGTCTATCCGATTTACCTGTATTTGTCCTAGAAGTGCGTCTCAGGGAAAGATGCTTAAGGGAAAACTTACATAATCCAGCCTTGAACAAATAGCAGATAAAAAGACATTGAAACTTCAGTCTTTGGCTACACTGACATTTGTGACTTTTCTCAGTTTTGGACCCTTTCTCAGTTTTCTTACCAAAACCCCCTTACTGGTGAGCCTTTAATGACAACGGTGTCTCATCTATGAGAGATCCTAGCTAAGGAGAAAAGGCACAGTTTAAAAATTTGCTTTCCTTTATATATATGCTAGAAAAATTATTCTATACCAAGAGAGGAAAATACAATTGAAATGGTACTTAATGCAGATAGATCTTGAATATTCAAGAACATAAGCTGACAGTAAATTGCTTTGTTAGAGAAATGTGTATTTTTTTTAGCTTTCCTTTCCTTTTGGGGGCTTTTTTTATTCTTGTTTTTTATGGGCTTCACACAAGCATTTTGTACATGGCAGAACATGTAAATAACAACGACTTAGCTCGAAAAGTAGAAATTCTGTGTAATATAGGAAAGCTCTTTTGATGTTCTGGCAATTTTAATCAAAATACTTGATCAAAATAAAAGCTCTACAAGGCTTCTAAAGGTATGTATGAAGTAGCAACAGTGTCACTTATTAATTTCTGTCTTCATGATGGATATTAAAGATGTTTACATAATTTACAAACACCTTACATGCTTAGATACATGTTATCAGTGATTAATAAGAGTTTGTGTTTCAAGCAGATGGAAGTCCCTTTTTTTGCCTTGAATTAAAGATGATATATGAAAAATATAAATCCTGCTGGTATCTTCTAGCTCTGGTAGCTTTACAGCAAGCTGCTGGCAAATTTCAAGTCTTCTACTTTATCTTAGGCTTTGCCCCTCCCCATGTAAGGACAATGATGCATAGATGCTTCTCTTTGGATCTTTGGGAATTGGCTGGAAATAAATATAGAAATACATAACTACCTTGCCTTTAAGAAAGGAGAACCTCAACTTCTGCATAGCTTTTCTAGAAGAGCTGCCGAACTTGTGATAGTTTCTCTTTTCTGACAACTGCTTCATAACTTTAAAAATATTATCTCTGTTCTCATCTCCTTATTAGGTAGTTTTAATCACTTTGCAGACATGGCAAATTCACCCTATTACTGGAAAAAAAAAAAAAACAAAAACCAAACAAACATGCATAGCTTTCACAGTTCAAATAAGCCATGTTTCAGAACATAAAAGCAAATATTTTCTACAGAAAGATAATTTGTTATCCAAACAAATATAATTAGAAGCAATCTGGTGAAATAACACAGTCGCAATTAGTGTATAAGAGACTAAGAGAAAATACAAAACTAAACAATACCTAGAATCTTTCTTGAGTGTTTTTGTCTGATTTATTCTAATTCATCCGTGACTCAAATTTCAGAAGTGAACAAAGCAATCATACTCTAGATTTCTAGTCAGAAGCTTGAAGCAATCTTGTCATCCAAACTACAGACCAAGTCTGGGCTTTAGTAAGTTTTCTCCCTTGAAAAATGCAGTAAACAATTTTGCAGTGTAGACGACTAATTTTATCATTGGCCATGCTAATTTGTATATACTTTACCATAGCCAGCTCAAAGGAAAAGCATTACAAAAGTGAAAGATACAGAAATAGCCCTCATTTGTATATGATATATACGCATTTAAATGTACCGGTTTGTGGTAGTAACAGATCCAACCTTCCAGAGAGCATTGAGCTCTTGTGAGCTGTTCAAGCACTCATTAGCTGTTGACATTCTTTGGAAATGAATAATTTATTTGAGTTTGGGAGAGTAGCACATGATCTAATAAAATAAACACGTCATTGTCATCTGCAGGTAGTGTGCCAGATATATGACTGAAGCCTCAGTGGAAGGAATAGTACTATTTGCATAGAATACTCATTTAACGCTAATATTCGGAAAGCTCTGCTGACAGCTCTTGGCCTCTGCAGGGAGATATGAATCTTCACCTGCTGTCTGCTCCCACCTGCTGTTGAGGTCTCTCATAAACTTAAGGACAGCCCTTGGCTTCTCTAAAAAAAATTAATCATTCTATATATAACTACTATGCACCAATCATTTAAAGCATAACTTGCTAGCCTCAACTTTTTTATCAGTACTTATATGAGCATGCTAGACTGTGTCTTTTGTGAAAATAAATACGAGGGGAGTGATTTGTGATTGGTGCCTTCTGCTCTACTCAGGCTGAGGACACGGGTTATATGAAACATCCTATTCCCAGGCAGCCCGCCTGGCTGAGCGGACGTATCGAAGGACTCCAACTGGCATGTTCAGCGCTTCGTGGCAAAAGGGCGTCCCACACGAGAGGCAGCCACTCCTATATTTCAATCCTTATCTCCAGAGACAACTGACTAGTCCTATGGAACTGAGTACAACTTGGCATAGATATCTTTAATACCATCATAGAAAACTGCATCAGCTCCCTCAAGCACATTACGTTTACTCAAATGCTTGCTATTTACCACACCAAAGGGTTTTGTTTTGGCCAGAGGACATGAATAGAGAACTAACTAGAAGGAAGATTTTTAAAAGTTCATGGATTTGTAATAAAATTGCAGGTTTCACCAACTGCTACACCATGGGAACTGATAAAATGTACAATATCAGTTAAAAAGACTTGCTAGTTGTCATACAAAAAAAACCCAAACCATGAGCTTTTAAATGTTCAAAGCATCAGCTTACAGAGCAGGAACTAATTAAGCATGCACTAATGAGGTATGATCTTATGAAACAAGAATTAATGAAACTTCAAAGTGCTACCTTTTGAAGTACAAAGCTGGCAAAAACAGCTCCAGATTATTGCCTAACTACTCAGAGTCAGGTCCCAGTCCAGACTCCATGACTAACCTAAAAATCCATCATCATCCCCTTCCATAGCCACAAGAAAGCGAACAATCAATCTGGACTAATTTCTGATAGTGGCATTTAAGGACTTGCTCCCTAACATATATATTTATACAATATGGACAACTTCCAGCAGGTAGTGAGCAATACCATCACCTCGCCAAGAGGAAACAGCTGGGGGCTAAACTACACAAAGCACAGCCAGTCCTGTGTCTGCAGGAGACTGTTTTGAAGTTAACAGAGAGAAGACAAATTCCTGATCTTGGCAGCTGGAGCTTTACAGCTTTGCTATCTGGAACGTTGTAAGCCAGTGTTTAGGAGTTTCTCTAGCTAATGTACCAAGGGAGTGACAAAACCAAGGGTTGGAGTGTCCAACTCCTGTTGCTTCCCTCCCTGCCTAATGAAGAGTTAGTTAATACAAAGCAGGACAGATACAAAATGAAAATCAGGGACACATCCAGAAATAACAAATAGTCTGGTAGCTAAGGATGCTTGCCAGACATGCAGAGGACTGCCTTGTAGGTCCTGGCTCTGAACCAAGGCCAAGCAAGGACTCAGTTTTGGTATCCCACACCCATACCAGCAGGTTACAGGGGTCATTGGACCACTTGTATTCTCCATCAACAAAATATTTTACTAGGCTAGAGAAACACTGTGGAAAATTACTTGTTTGGGAATTTTTCAGAGCTTATCAGTGTAAGATGTATCCCTTCAAAAAACCTGGGGGTGAGGCTACCTGGGGCAGAGAATGAATTTTGAGATACCCTATCATCTCATCTGAACTTTCAAGGCTGCAGTAAGAATTGATAAACTGTCATTTGCAACTGTCTAGACTCTTTCAAAATGTTCTTAATCCAAAAGATGCTGTTGCCGATTCTTCGCTTTGACTACAAATCATGCTTCAAAAGAATCAGTCCCTAACTGGCCTGCAGGACCATGGGAAGAATGCATGTAATAAAACAAAACAAAAAAATGGCTTATGCACTGGTAAGGAAAATATGACCGGGAAATGATGCATTCTAGCATGTTATCTTCCAAATACTTCAAAGTCACTTACATGAAACATAACCCTATACCATTCAGTATGTTCCCTTCACCCAGAGTTCAGATCATTATTGACTTTAATTGGAAAAACTCTAAGCCCTTGTGTCAGGCAAAGCCTTTGTAACAACTGTGTCAGGCAAAGACTTTATAGGAACTATGGATTCTAGCTACTCACACAAACGTCTCTGTAAATATGAAGTTTGCATACTACCAGTATTTAACATGTGCCTTGAGGAAGAACCTCAAAGTCTAACATATTAAATGCACTTTCTTCCTCTAGGTACTGTAGCAGATCAATAAATGACATTCCTGGCCTCTGATCTGAAGCTTATTATTTGAATAGAGCTCAGGTGACTGTGTGAAGCATGAAAGATATTGGGACTTCAGTCTGGGTTCATTTCACACAACACTAGAAAATGCAACAATACAGTTCAAACTTCCCAAAGGAAATCTGCATACTGGATTGTAGATATAAAGAGATGATTGTCACCATTTCATAATTGTTCATGCATCCCAAGTTTGGATTTAGAATATTCTACTGTTGACCTACTCTACTGTATCATGTCATCCAGTTTACTTTTTGCTGTGTGAACTGCTGCCTCTCCACGTTTTGCACTATGTCCACTGTGTATCATAAAGATTTTGAACCACACCTGAAATGCCTGGAATTTTAGTCCCTCCCAAATCAGTGTGCCTTTAGCTTCTTCAACAGCTCTGGTTTTGATCTGATTTATTAGTACTTGTCCTTCTTATTTTTACTACACTTTCAAGGAAGAAAATGAAAACTGTCATACAAATTATTGTTCTCATACATGTACTGGAAAGCCAGATAAGGACACTGGATGTAGATTAAAAGCCCCTTGCTTTTATGTAAAAATTGTAGGATTATTTTCATTAGAATGCCTATTAAAGTTTGCCCAACTTTTTCATAGATATGTTTTTGCCTTTTTTTTTTCTGATGGAAAAATATTTTCCAAGGACATTTGGATTTGTTTTAAACAGTCACGAAATCTGTGGGATCAGATCCCTAGCTGGTGTAAACTGATGACAATCCATTTCTTTCAAAGCTAGCTTTGTGCAACCGCCCTGTTTTTCACCAGTTGTGGCACAAAAACTATCCGGAAAACAACCACTTTGCAAATGTTTACATGCCTGGCTGGTCTTATTCTATCCTCTTTTGTTTATATCTTAAATATTTTGGACCAGATATATGATTAATTCAGTGGAAATTTTACCCTGCTTACTCACAAGTTTCTTTACAGTGGTTTGATTTAACTTCAGGGAGTGGAGAGATTATGTTTACTGATGGAGGAGAAAGAAACAGCAGTCATAAACTCCACACTTTGACACTGTCGATGCGCAGGAATGCTGCATACCGCCCCGTCAGCATTGCACCATGCTTTCATACTTCTCCTTTCACAGTTTACCAGTGAGATTCAAGATTCCTTCAATTCCCAAACTACCCAAATCTTCTAGACTGAGGCCAAAATCAAGTTATCAAAGTAAATTTCAATGAATTGTTGTAGCTTTTCAAACTGTATTTATAGGTCAAGAGAAGGATTTGTTTTGGTTTTCCCTCTTTGAAGCTTCAGAACATATACTTTTTAACAAGATATTATCTTTTAATTAGAAAAAAAGAAAGGCTTTCTGGCCCTAAAATCTATGGTGTGCAAAATAAACATACAAGCTTTCTTCTTTCATGTTTTCCAGACCAGACATCTTTAAACTCCTGGGAAGCTCCTACCTCCTGTTCCTATCAAAGGAAGACAGTGAGGAGGGGGATAGGGGAAGCCGGGGCTTTCAAAATTGGTTTATTGGGGGATCAGTTGTAGACTCCATGATGCTGCTTTTGTTTTACACAGATACCAGGACTCACGGCTTCTTTCCTTCCTTCCACAGAAACCAAACCTTCCTTGTCCTCCCCGCCACTTCTATGGCTATCATCAGAGCTTTCCGCTACACAGAAGCTGTAATGAGAACAGAAATCCAATCTCCAACAGAGCTCAGCTAGGTAGGGAAATAACTTTCATAAAAAGCTAATTCAAGCACAAGCCATTCTCCCAGCACAGGTCGAAAAGACCCCCTGCCACTGCCTACTCTTAACAATTGGGTAAAATTCACTTCCTTTTGCATTTTAATGAACAATTTTAACGTCACAATGCTGACATTGGAAATGCTCTTGAGACAGATACCTTAAAAATACTTCACAGTATGAAACACAAGTTGAGAGAATATCCCACAGACAACTGAATGCATAGGGAGAAGATGAACATTTGAATTCAACTGCCACAATGCTGTCGAATAATGCTTAATGCACTGTAATTGCTTATAAGCAATAGGAATACAGTGAAAGCACATCAGAAGTATTTTTAGCTGTCTTTTAATGAGAAATAGCAGGTGGAAATAGGGAGACAAGAGAAGTAGCAGTTCACCACAGACCACCAGAGCACCACAGAGACCTTCTGCCTGGAGGGATTAATTCTGTAAAGCTGAATTAGTTTCCTGGTATTCAGTACAGCCAGATCTACACACCCAGAAATTATGAATGAGACCCCCCAAAATCATGAGACTGGCTTTACAGTGAGATTTAAGAAAAATACAACTTTTATTTGCTTTCTGGGTGTTCAGCCCCTACGGTTAACATTTCCAAGCTTCTGTTTGTAATCGCAAGGACTAGAAACCCACTATTTAAAAAATGGAAACTGGGATTTATACATGCTTCAAGGGCTGAGGTGCGAGGAAAAACCCTAAGCCTTGAAAGAGATGTGATAAAGTCATCATAGCTGGCAGTGCAGTGGATATTATATAGTTTGGCCTTGTCCAGGAGAAAAATATTCTCTCCAGCTGCTGACCTTACAAATTCTCCTGGTGTCTATTGGTGATACCGCTCAGTCTCAAGCAGTTCCTACACCTCTGCACAACTCTTCTGAACTCTGAAATGTTTAGAGTTTATTCCACAGTAAACTGAGCTCAACCCTGAACGGGCTGATCAGCCAAGGAGCCAACATCAATAGCTTTTCACAGTTTGGTTGGCCCCAGGAGTGCCAAATATACCATAGCAGATAGAAATCTGAGACATACAATATTTTTCTAAAGAGAGCTAATTTTCTCAACATCTAATTGAATTCTCTAGTAGTTTCACTGAGAAGTCTTGTGCTGGTTTCATCTCAACACTTAATGAATACTGATTTTTTAAGGAAACTGTTTATTTACATTAAAAATTTACTTCCCCACATTCCCCAAAGTATCAAAAGAAATTGAATGTTAGATTTATAATTAATGTGGTTTGGATTTTAAAAGAAATTTTTTACAGCAAAGAACATTTCCATAAATCATGTCCATGATTGAAAAAACATGGCCATAACTGAAAACAAAACTGCTTTATTTTGCATCTGTTTCACATATATAAATGTGTCAGGTTTACATAAAACACACTGATAAAGATGAGGAAGAAGGGAAGAAAATGATAAAAATAACCTAGGTTGTATTGGTGACACCTCTTTTATTATAATTCTCTCTGATTCTATTGTGACCAAACTCATTACACTTCTTGCCTGGTTTAGTCACTTAAACTATTAAAAAGTTAAAAGAAAAATAACTTTTATGGAATTAAGCTCTTAGTTCAACCCTACCAAAAAGCTGGCATGCACAATGTGTCATTACCTTATTTTCTTCTGACCACTTCACAGATAACAGCCCTAAATTAGTACATCACAGAAGTGATTTCTTTCTGCTCACACCAAATGTGGTCATATTGACAGATTTGATTTCAGGGCCAGTGTTGGCAGGGCAATGCCAGTTTGCACCAGGAGAGGATTTGCCCAGTGTTCCCATAATGCAGCAGAAGTGAAGTGAAGCAGTTTGCCAACAGAACCACTTATCACATGTCCTAATTGTAGTATTACTCCACAGCATAACATATGTCTTCTGAATAAATAACTTCACTGCCTAGTTGGCCAACAATCTGCTATTAATAAAAAAGGAACACTAATATGTTTCTTCTAATATTTTTAATTAAAATATATGCCTTTAATATATTTGACTTCTTACCACAGCAGTTTGGCATGAAACATCAGAGAGAACAAGTGTATACAGCAAAAATAAATAAAACAAAGTATTTAACCTACCACCATCTTGATGGGAAAGCGTATGTAGCAAATTATTCAAACAGAGGTAAGTAATGTGCTACATAACTTTTTTTTCTCCTAACAAGTGTGTAGTTGGGGTGGCTAATGCAAAGTGTATCTATCTATATCTCCTTCACACATAAAGTCCCTTTAAAGTTGTTTCCAGGCTCTTTCCATTTATAGTGGAATCTTCTTTTCCTGGTTTCAGCTGGGATGGAGTTAATTTTCTTCTTAGTAGCTGGTACAGTGTGTTTTGGATTTAGTGTGAGAATAATGTTGATAACACTGCTGTTTTAGTTGTTGCTAAGTAGCACTTACTCTAAGTTAAGGATTTTTTGGTTTCCCGTGCTCTGCCAGCAAGCAGGTGCACAAGAAGCTGGGAGGGAGCATGGCCAGGACAGCTGACCCCACTAGCCAAAGGGATATTCCATACCATAGAAAGTCATGCTCAGTATATAAACGGGGGGGAGTTGGCCGGGAGGCGTGGTTCACTGCTCAGGCATTGGTCAGTAGGTGGTGAGCAATTGCACTATGCATCACTTGTCTCTTCTTGCTGGGGGGGTGTGGGGTTTTTTTGTTATATTCCTTTTCATGATTATTATTATTACTATTATTATTATTAGCAATATATTTTATTTTACTTTAGTTATTAAATTGTTCTTGTCTCAATCCATGAGTTTTACTTTTTTTTTCAATTCTCCTCTCCATCCCACTGGGAGTGGGGGGAGGAGTGAGCAAGAGGCAGCGTCGTGCTTAGTTGCTGGCTGGGGTTAAACCATGACATTCCTTCACTTTACTTAGTACTTGAGTATTTAACTATGTGCTTTAAAAAAATTACGCAATTCTTATTTTCTATAGCTTATTTTAGCAGCAACACGTTACTTAGAAAAACAAACTGTGAGATATTTCTGCCAATAAACTCCCCTGCCCTTCAATGGTAAGGTATATGTCTTTTTGTCATATATCCATTCATTTACAAATCAACAGGAAAAAAAAGAGAAATCCTTAAACATTCTTCAAGAAAGGGTAGGTAAGAAATAAAACTATCACTCAGTTTTCAGGTGTTTCAATTAGGCAAATTCACATGCAATTTGCAAGCTTGAAGGGATCTAAATGAGACTGCTACTGTACATGTGGTTTTTACTTACTGATTTTCGGTAAGTAAAATCTTAGAATCTTATTGGTTCTAACTTTGGTCTGCCTCTGCCCAATCTGCGTGTTAGCAATGAAGTGTGGCAGCTTTACTTCCAGAGGCTTGTCCACCACCATTGCCTATGCACACGCGCCAGCCATGGGGCCTTTGCTCCCTTTCTGGAAGCAGCTGCCCTCTTTGGCGGCACCCTGGGGGACCCTCTGGTCAGGGGCCACCCCCCCGGTGGGTCAGGGGCCACCCCCCCGGTGGGCCAACACGGCCACAGGGTGGAAAGGCCCCGGCGGCGGCCCAGCAGCCAGGGCGCAGGATTCAGCCCTTTACACTCCGCTTTCCCATCCAGCCTCGAGAGGCTTCTAAAGCTGGCGTGTGGCAGGCCTCATTATTGTTTTGTGCTTCCTTTTTATTTTAGTTGGCATTTATTTACTTGCTGAGGGCAAGGTATCCTCCAAACTAAGGCAAACCGCATTTTTAGAGGCACAGAAAGAAAGGAGTGATACAATTTGTGCTGACAAAATGGAAACTCGATTTGCTTCCCCACAGCCCCTGCAGCAGCACCACTCCCTAGCCACAAGGCCCCAACATGGCTGCCCAGTCAGGGCCAGGCCTGTGCTGCAGCCCTCATCACTCTTGGCTTCCTGGCCACCCGGCATCACCGTGGGCACCAAGCACAAACATTCAGGAATATCATGGCCATTTGTGGACAGCCCCCACCCCCGCAATGTCCCGATTGCCATTTGAGAGGGCTTTCAAAGGTCCTGCCCCTTCCCCACCCACTGAGGATGGGCCGTGACCAGCACCCACCAACAGCTGTGCCATCCCCAAGGCACTCGGTCACAAAGAGCCTTGCAGCAGGGAAGGGCCCGGCCCCTTTCCCTTCCCTGGGCCAGGAAGCATCAAGCCAAAAGCCAAAATGCAGTTGCCCCCACTGGTGTGGGCTAGGCATCCCTAGGATCCTTCCACTGCCTGCCCAGCACCGTGCCTGCCCCTGTGCAGCCTGGCATAGCCCAGTCCCCAATCTGAGACAGCAGAAAACATGAAACCAGACAAAATAAGGGGTGGAGAGGAGGGGGAGAAGGAAAAGAAAAGAGACAAAGGTTTAAATAAATACAAATAAACCAATGAAGCAACAGAAACTGGAGGATGAATCTGAGAAATTACTCTCCTGCTGACAGCCAGACTGGCACTGGGACACACGCTGGAGCAGGAGGCTTGTACGTGTGCAAGGGCTCCGGCGTATTTTGGGAGAGCCCTGGCTGTGCTTCCACCCCATGGTTCTCCAAGCAGCCCTGCCTTCTGTGCCTCCATGCTGACAAATTTGTTGTGACTTCAACCGGCACAGACAGCACAGAGCCAGGAGGCAAGCAAGGAAGGACGCACCAGGGTCCCTTACTGCTAGAGAAATGTTCATAAACCTGACAAACAAATGGCCCAATCATGATTTTCCCCTAATGTGAATAAGCTGTATGAGAAATTTGTTTTGCATGAGCAAAGGCTGCAGGACTGAGCCTAGGGACCACCTTATGAAGATGAAATATTTCTTCTGATTTGGTTTTTATATTCCAAATCCTTGCATTAGCCAGTCTCCTAAATAGCAGCAATGCCAAATTTCCTTTTACTGAGCCTCAGTTAGCTGGGTTTAGGTGTCAAGCCAAAACAAAAAAAAATAATTTATTGTGTGCTGCTATCTCCAGCTCCTAACAATATATTACTCAAAACCTGAACATTTTAACTGTGCCAAGCATTCTTTACCAAGGAGGTACCTGGATAGGAACCTTAATTTCTGAGTGTTTCTGCAAAGAATAAACTACTGCTTATGGTAGGAACATTATAAGATGGATATATTCTGGCTCTATAAATTTGAATTCTGTACTGATTTAACCCCATATACACAAGAACATAAGAACAGCCATACTGGGATGCATCTAATCCATATCGTCTGCTGCAGGTTCTCGGCTGGCACACAGGGAAATTTAAAAAAAAGGCAAAAGTGTTGAATACTCCCAATACTGGGAACATTCTCCCAGTCTCCAACTATTTGCAGCTCCACTGATTCCCAGCCCCAGTGCAGTTTGCTCAGTAACCCTCAGAGGAGCTCTCCCATGAGTCCTTCTCCAGTGTTGGCTGGAGTCCATGTAAACATCCAACAGCCAAAATGTCCTTTGTCCAGAAGTTCTTCTGCTCATCTCATGGAGATCTTGGGGTTTTGGACCTGGCCCGCACAGCCCTCACCTGTGAGCCCTTGTTCTCCTGTTAGAGACAGACAAGAATCAATCCCAGTCCACCTACTCACAATTTTCTAAACTTAAAAGTAGTAAGTCTCTGTGCTTTTAAGAGGTGGGGGGGCAAATGAAGAAAAATGCAATTAGGAGGTAATAGCTCTACTGGGTGAGCTATTGAAACACTTTGATTTCCACATTAAACCAGCAAAACTCTGATGTTTCCAAGTTCACTGAGATGTGTGTCCAAATTGACCTTTTATTGCATATGGTCAAGTGCTGTGAAAAATCCTACCACTTAGCATCTCTGTGTTATCTCAGTCACAGGCAGGGAAATTCTCCCCTTCAAAGAGAACCATAAAAAGAGATAACAGAGACAGGGACTTCTGTGCCATCAGCATTTCAAACTCCACATCCCGCCAGGAAAAGAGGGGGGTTTTTTGTAAGGGAAAAGAGGGTTATTTGTAAGAGTAAACTGATCAATGGCAGTAGTTTCTCACCCACCAATCTTATGCAACACAGGAGAAGAAATGCCTCCAGGCTTTCCACCTGGAAAATGTAGTAGCAAACCAGTGCAGGTACAATTCTTGGGGTACTAATCTGGCACCAGTAGCATTGGAAAATCACCTTACCAAACCACATGCTTACAATTTTCTCATACAGTTGCAGTGCAAAGACAGCTTTCTACCCAATTCTTACATGACCTCCTTGCAGCCTCCTTTTTACCAAGGAGCATAATTTTTTTTTACACTAATAGATCTATAGTCAAAACTTCTGCTGTATACTGAATGCCAAAGTAGATGCTGCTGTATGTGGGTGGGAGGGGGAAGGAGTCTGCCAGTATAGCACATTTCATTCAGGGAACTGGTATAAACTACATACAGACAAAACACTAGCTTGCCAGTATAAGCTGTGGCTACGCTGGGAAAGTTTGCCAGAATAGCAAACTGCCAAATCTTTTCTAGCATAGAGAATCCATGCTATGCCGCAGATAAATGTTGCTTCAGACATTAACTCTCACTAGTCTCACCATACTGCATGTAGGAGCTGATGCCACTGATAGATGCTACATCTGTTCTCCATAATCTGCCTGAGGTCAGCAATTTCAGGAGGCCCAAACTCTTTTGGGGGAGCTGGGAAGGGAAGATGCCATTGGAGGCTGGGTTATACCCCTATACATTTGCTGCGATGGGACAGATGCACTGGGGCATGGCCACTGCCACATACAGAGACAGAAGACCTGGCTTTGCCGTGTTAGAAAAGAAAGAGGACTATTTTGTTTCACTTAGCTGGAGTAGTCACTAGTATCCTCAACTGAATACATCAAGCTGTCTTCTATCATAAAACACGAAGGAAATGGTTTTTACTTGCAAGTGAGAGCATTGGACAACACTTGACAATGAGTTGGAATAAGAGCGTGTTGTTACAGTAGGAAAAACCCCACCTGGTATAGCAACAGTAATCATTCCACAGGGTTTCCCACATGTTTGTGCAAGACCTTCTCATGTACCACCTGTGGCGATCTTTCCTATACTTTTACCCAGAGTCAAAGCAATGATGGCTATGGTCTTTCAGACTTACACACTTTAAAAACTAAGAGCAGACACAGAAAGGCTGGAACATCTGGCACAGTAAATATCATAGACACAGAAGCAGGATTATCAATCTAATCTAGCACAGAAAACAAAATAAGTAAGTGCATTCCTTTTTTTTTTTAGATGGCACTTCAAGTTAATGTCAAGAGCTTTGGTGGGAGAACATATGTAATATAATACAATCACATCTGAAAATACAACAAAAATTATAAAAAGATCATGCTGTATTCAAAGCATTTATCACAGCCTGAGAAATTCTTTTTATTGTTCAAAGTAATTGTTGACCTCAGCATCTGAAAGCAGATAGATGGAGGTAAAGAAGCCAATCAATCATTTAGCAAATTTGCATATATGGCTTTTTCTGTGCAGGCTGGTTTTTTTAATGGAATTTTCCTTACATTCACAAAATCTTGACAATTAACATGCTAAGAACATTTAAATACTATTTGTCTAGAGCACAGGAAATGATACCATTGAAACCACCAGAAATCACCTCACTTTACAAAATTTTGGAGGTGATGCCCCAAGGCCATCCAACAGTGGCTCATGCTTTTTGCCACAGTGAAATAATTAATTTCTGATATAGGTTTAAATTCCAATCCCCCTCCCTATTTTTTTTTGAGAATTTTTCTTTCATTTTTGAAGGCAGGTGCTTTGCTTACTTATTTCATGAATGTATTTCTTTTCATTTGCTCCCATACCATCCTGTCTTTTATTAATCTAATTTCTGAGAAAAAAATGAAGTCTTCAGATTTTCCCTGCATCCCCAGGCAGGGTGGCAATTGGTCCTACACCATTAAAGGAGAGATGACAGTTTATTAAGCATTTGCCTACAGACTAATGAGTTCTTGCCAAAGCCTGTCAGAATGAATTCATTTTCCAGTGAAGTGAAATGAGGTGGCCGAATGGATCGATACAATTGCCTGCAATCAGTGCTCCTCCACAATAAATGCAGGAAAGCGCTGCCACTAATATTCTGCTATATTTGCCATTAGTGACTGAAGTCTCGAGTTACCCAGCTTCTCTTCCGGCTGCTTTTGCAAAAGAGGTTTGCCAGGGAGGGTGAGGAATTTCAAGCAAAGTAAATAACAGTGTTATTAACTAATTTCTTATTCTCATCCAACATTTTTTCCCCTATTGCCCACATTTGCCAGCACTCAGATTTCATGTCTCCTTTGACTTTCAGGAAGAAATATTTCAGTTTCTCGTAAGGGCCAGACTTTGGCTATCTTACCACTGCATGGGATCTGGCTTCAGAGATAGTCCCACAGATTTCTGGGAGGAGACCAAGAAAAAAAAGCAACAGTGGAGAAGGGCTTCAGATCAGTGGAAATACACATTCCTGGGTTAGGCACTCCTCAGTGTGAGCCAAGGTGTTAGTGTGTTGCCACCAGGTTGTCTAGACTAATTAACTTGAAACACTGCTGTTTATTATTAAAATTTATTTCACAGCTTTGTCTGTCATTCCTGAGCTCCTGAGTTGGTCCTTGTGACTCAGTCCTCTGAATGCTCCTGCTCTGTCCCCTTGCAATAAAAAAAAATTTAAGAAATCCCCCTTCGCCTCTGCCCCAGCCACCTTTCCAGGGAATAGTGTGACCTAACTCACACATCAGCTCTGGAAATGCAAAAGGCTCTGGGACCCCTTTAACATAGCCACTGACTGATTTAAGAGGCGATTCTTATTTATTGTACATTATGGTAATTCATTTTTCATTGTTTGGGAGATTCAGGGGGCTTTGTGTTACCTTTAAAGAAAGTGCTGACAGGCTACCACGAGTGTAAGAAGAGAGGCCACACAAGAGGAGGAAAAGAAAACCGGTGCTAATGGCTGTTTGCTCGAATAAGGCTGATATTCTTCATTCAGTCTGTATTTATTTAGGAACTCGAGGAATATTACAATTGTGGCAACTAGTCAGGGGCTACTCCATTTTATAAATTGGTTCACTTATTCATATCAAGTGCTCAAAGCCAATAAATGTCCTGGTTTGGGATGTATGGCACCAAAGTGCAGAGTCACCGAGGAAGGCAATGAGCGCTCTCCCTCACTCCAGCACTCAGCACTTAGCAATCGTTGGCTGCTACATAAATACTGCGCTGTATTATGATATGTGCTAGGCACAGCCTTGTTCTCTAGTCAAGCCCCAGCACCTCTGCTTTGGCTCTGCACAGAAACAAGTTAGCTCCACTCTTCAGACTTGGACATAGGAAGCAGAGCCCAGTTTTCCTTTCCTGTGTTTACTTACTTCTTGCGTCTTCTTACTTTTAGACAGATGCGATTTATTGGCCTTCTAGGATCAAGAATTTAAAATGTTGATAATGATCCCATCTCGGGGTATCTTCATAAGCAAACTCCCTGAGAGATAACAGTTGGTCTGTTAACGGCACAGCCAGTAAAGCCTGCTTTCCTAAGAATTTGTGCCTGATACCAAACTGCTGCATGGATGCGCCGTGATCTGTAGTAAGAGATTAACATTCACTACAACCTGTCCTTTGGTAGGGACACAAGTTTGGTCCCTTTTCTCTGCTCGGTTATTTTTCTAAAACAAATAAATATGGAAGTTATTTTAGAACTTTCTGCTTCTGCAAAGTTTGGTTTAAGCATCATTGGATGAGAAAGGAGGAAAACTGACAGTCAAAAAACAAAATCCCCTTCAAGAAAGAGCATTAAGTGCTGTGTAGAGCAAGGTTGGGAACTCTAGTGAATTCTATTGCAGGTAAGAAACAACTGGAATAATTTTTCAAGGACCACATGATTAGTATTGAGCTAATTAACAATGTTTAAGGCATTTATAAGATTCAGACAAGGAAGAGAAATATGCAATTTAAAAAATCTTCACATTAATTGCAGAATTACACCTCATACACTGTAAAGTGGATATAAATATAGTAGTAGATTTAAATAAATCTCTTATACTATTTCTACATATCACCAATAGTTTTTAATTCTAGCTAATTCTAAGATAACATTTTTCTTTCCTTTCAATTCTGCATTCTGCAGATATAATGTTACAGAATAAATCTTCAAATCCCAGGCCCCATGTTTACCTATGCTCAAAGTTAATACACACATACATGTGCATTATGCACAAAAAGGGGACAAACAGCACATGTTTAAAAGAATAAAGAAATCATTACCTTAAATCCAGTATCTCAATGCTTTGAGGCAGCTGGAGGGAGGGGAGAACAGGGAAGATGAAAAGGACTGAGTCACAGTTTTATTTTTTACAGATACTACTATATGGAGCAGCCTGAAATAAATAGGCTGAAGCAAACATGCTCTTTCAGCAAGAAAGATACCCACATTCAGAGTGGTTTTTTGATGTCTGTGCTTAGAGCCAAAGCTGACTTATTTTTTTTAATCCTATATTTTTTCCAACTTCAAATCAGAAATCTGCAACTTGGTTACAAGCCTCAGATAGAAACTATTGGACTAAGTAACAGAGCTCCCTCTAATGGTGCTTCTATAGTTATTATGTTGTGTTCCTACTTGTTGCTAATAAAGTTACATCAAGCTCAGGACTGCCTTTGTTGTATGTATTTGTGTTTATTCATTCGCATTTGGAACTGCAGTTTTTCTCTCTGAGAAAAGAGCAGCTCATTGCAATGGAGTCTGAATATCAAAGGGAGTTCATGCAGAAGAGGATCATTATTATGCATTAAGCAACCCAAAAAGGGAGCAAAAGCATTAGCATCTAGATAGTATTTTATAAGGCTTTTTTCCCTGTTTGTAAACAGCATGCATTAAGACAGTAATGCTTTCTTTGCATGTTTGTATTTTCTTCATTGTTTTCTCATCCTGGCATCCCATCATGGGAGAGGCTGCTGCTGTCTTTGGGATACTGCCAGGCATATGATTGTTGAGGTGGGTTGAAGACAATACGGGATTCAAAGGGAAAATTTGAGGAAAGAAGTATAAGCACTTGACAAAACTAAAGTAAGATAATATGAAAACTTGCTGATGCAGAACATTAGTTCGTTCACTTGCTTTTTGTCTAGAAATTGGCCAAAGCCAGGCTTATTTCATATAATTCTCCCTGCTCCTCCTCACTTGTTGCAAGTTCAAATGAAACAAGACCCAAAGGCAAACCACTCCTAATTTTGAACCAGAAAAAAAAAAAAAACCTACAACGAAGATTCTGTTTGTTTTACTCCCAAAGCACTCCAATTCTGCCCTGAAGAGCTCTGAATATTCCAGTTTGACCACAAGTAGAAATATTCTGTAGTGCCTCATCTTTTCCTTCATTTGTGCACATCACCAAGCTTAGTAAATTAGCAAAATTACAGCTACTTAGTGAAGGAACATACCATGGAAGGGATATTGCCATTATGAAATAAGAGGTATTGACATGGTTGTATAAAGACGTCAGCACCATTAACTCCCTCTTTAGTATAAGCATGAAACTCATGCACACATCTTAAACAAAAGATAGAATTGGACAGAAGCTTTACTCTGTAGTGTTGAAAGAAGAATAAAGCAAGGACAATCTGTCCAACAAAAATTAAAAAATAAAAATAAGAGCAGGAGAGAAGGGGACAGGAGCTATTGGAAAGAAACCTGGCTTCTCAGAACTGTGACTATGCACAGCTATGTTTATACGTATTTTGTACTTTATAAAAATCATGAGTATACACCACACGGGTTTAAGGGAAAAGAGCAGCAGAAGTACTGAGAGAAATAAAACACACCCTTGGCTAAGTATCTTGGTCTGTCTCCCCAGGGAGAGAAAGCATTTTTGGTGGTCAGGCAAAAAGGAAAGCAGGGATTCATTATTATTACTTTTGTAGGACTATATTCTACATGCAAAAGGCAGGAATATGCAGAGGGCACTTATTTTAACTTTCCCATGTACTTGATCAGTAGCACAAATTTAAATAATTAATGCTCTTTCTGCATGGTACCTGCCTAGAAAAGGGTTGGCCATTAATCAGATCCTTTTTTAAGTTTGGGGGCGGTTTTAAGTTGGTAGTGTTGAAAACCCATCTCCTCAGAAAATCATGTCACAGGTTCAAAAATCTGGAAATCAAGAGTTAACAGAGGCATCGTTCAGCAGCTGGGGCACTGCAGGTGTACAGGTTGCAAGTCCCTTTTAGGTCACAGTAGTGGGTGGTAGTGGGTGGCACTAGCGGTGGCTTATTTGATCCTAAGCTACCATCTTATTTGAGTTTGAAAAAATGCCTATTTGTGGTTTTTAAATTATGGAATGAACTTAATTAAACTGTAAAACATTAAACAACAGTAGGAAAGATGATATCCTTGTGTGAAAAAAAAGAATAAATCAAGTGTCTTAGTGACTTGGAGAAAATAAACATAAACTGGTAAAAATAAACCAAGAGTTTCCAGTCCCACCCACCACCTCTTCAGTGGTGACAGCAAGGTGAGTTTGCCTTTTTAGAGAAAAGTTTCTTCAAGAAAAACTGATATATAGATGCAGGTCCTTGAGAAAGATAGATCACCTCCTTTCACTTTTTTTCTCTTCTCCCCCCACCCAGATGTCACTCTGTCATGCTGAGCTGCACACTCCAAAGAGTTTAAATGTTTTTCTAAAGCTGAAGAAACATGGTAAAATGTGGAGCTTTACAACATTACCACCCTAATTTATCAAAAGTTTGGAATGTTTCTCAATCTGTATGAGTGGGAAGGCAGCAAGAGGCATTTTTGACATGTAAAATCATGACTGGAGAACTTTATAGAAAGCGCAGGCAAAAAAGGAGAGCAAAGGAAAAAAAACAGAAAACCACAAAAGGAGAAAAAATTATGGTGTGGAAACAAATTCACAAATGTATCTGACATTAATTTTTAAAAAAATAAAAAATGTCATGAATTGTAAAGATTTCCTGTATTGTACTTGAATGAAAATAAAATTTAAAAATCAGATGAAGTCTTTTACATGAGACAAAAAAATGTGTTTCTACCAACTGTCATGAAAATATTGCACAATGACTGGCATAGAAAACTAACCCTCAGCGGTTTTGGGGTTTTTCTGGTGGTTTTTGTTTTTTTTTTTTTAAATGTATAATCAATGCATCAGAAAAGCTAAACTGGAAAAAGAAGTTACCACATTGTATTTAACTTTCAAACAAGCAAAAGCCTGATTCTTCTCTTACTCTGTGCATTGCAAAACTACTGAAGACAGTGTGATACTGAGAGATTAATTCAACAAGGTACTTAACAGTGTGCCCAACTTTAAATCAAAGTGACTGCTCAGTTGGGTCAGTGAAATTCTCCGAGTCAGGGCTGCAGCAAAAATCAGGGACAATTTTAATATCTGCTGTATAAGAAACTGTCAGTAAGAAATTAAAGTCCTTGGTCTTTAGAGGACTCTTGGAACTGAGTAAATCATAGAGATTGACCAGGAATGTGAGGACAAAGACTGTCAAAGAGATAGGCTGGGACTATGTAACACCTTACAAACAAGGAGAGCAATTTCAAAACCAGTATGGTATTTGACTGGCAGCCAATACATTTTCAAAATAAATCAAATGTGCTCCTGTCGTCTCCTTTTCATAAGAAACCTGGCAGCCACATTCTGTGCTAGTTGGAGTTTATGTAAAGTCCCCGGTTCCCTTAACATAGTGAAAACCCAGCCTACGCTATAAGTATTTTCACTGCTTGACTAAACCATACTTGCATCCTCAAACACCACTCTGTTTTCCCATGATTTTTCATCGTACTGCATTCATGAAGAGTCTTTAAAAGGTTAGAATGCGCTGATGGAAAAAATAAAAAAAAAAAAGTTACTTGCGGTTCATGGTCTCAGGAACATCATAAATAGAAGATTAATTCTGTGTGTATAATTGAATGCTAAACTAGATCTGATAATTTTCAGAAACAAAATTAACTGATCTCATTAAAATTCAGAATTAATTATTCCTTTCTGAGATTCACTTCATATTAGTATATGAGTAGGTTTTTTTAGTATGGTAATATTCTTTTCCAAGCACAGTGTATTAATATTGAGAATTAATATTTACTATAACAGAAAAAAAAAATCAGTATCAGTTGAATTCTGAGTAATAACTGAGCATTTTCCAAAGATTAAGCAGAGCAGGAATTGGCAACAAGTGGGCAGGGAGGGCAGGAAAGCAAAGGTATTGCTAATCATTGAAGGGGAGGGAAAAGATGCATGCAAGTATGGTGCAATAAATCTACCTTTAGAAAGCAATGAAACAAACAGCCAAAATAGAAAATGAAGAGCCTTGCCATGATGACACACAATAATCAGCAGCAACCAAATCTGTAAGTGGGGAAAATCGTTACACTGCTTTATACAAGCTAACAAAACCAAATTACATTTAGTTCCATTAGATTTTTAAAATCCAATTATATACAAAAGTCCAGATTCTTAATATCAGAGTCTTGATTGTAATTTGGGGAAGATTCCATTAGAAACTGCCAAGACTGATACAGCAGCAGAATTTTAGATGAGAGAAAAAATGCAATGGTTATAGTGTATTGTCATAAAGTCTTTATAAGGGCAATAGTGAGCTGTTGATGGATAAATGCTAGAACCAATTTTATTTGACATCTTTATTAATAATCTCTAAGAGGCAGCACACAGCACATTAATTAGGAAGTGCTACAAACATCAGAAAGGACCTAGTGATGTTTAAAACCCCAGAGAGGAAAAATCAAATGAAGTACCACCCAGAGAAATATATGCTAATATCCTGGGGAAGGAGGCGGTTAAATTCTGCATTGAACTTGGAGGTCTAGTGGCTCTTGCAATATATCCTGAAAGCAAATTAACTGTGCAATACTTGCTTCACGTAATGCTACACAGGGCAAAACCATCTAGAATATTTTGCATGCCTCCTTTTAGACAAGGAAAGATATCCGAGCTTCATTGTGGCAAGGCTAGCTCTTCACAGTGATGCATCAAGGTAAGAATGCCACATTTGGCTAGGATTTATCTAGATAACCAGATGAATTCTTATGCTTTTTCCTCTCTAATTCCTATAGCTTGCATCTTCCCTCCTTTTTTAACCAGAAGAATCCTCCCCCTGATCCCAAATACGAATTCTAATTAAAAAAGAGAGTGCAATGCAGCCTGATTACTATGTTTTACAAGTTATTTGTCTAAATTATGTGGCTTCTGTATGAATAATTATTCTTTATCTGTCAGTTTGCTCTCTATAAAGATAGCTGAAAGCTAATTAGAAATTGTTCAGTGGTTAGCCAATGCTGTCTTTGATCACTCCTTGCTTTTAAAGTTTGTGTCTGTGCCTGTGCCCGTACTGCATTCCCAGGATGTTTTCATTTACCATTAGGAAAGCAGATAGAATTAGATCATGACACAGAAGAGAAGTGCTAAGAGGATGAGTAACATCAGTGCAAAAAAAAAGGCAGTTACAGTTTATCATCTCACAAGTTTTAGAAAAAAAACCACAATTGGGGTATTTTAGGATTTTTTAGTACAGAAAGGAAATGGGTACAGTCCTTCCACCATGCTTATGATCAAAACCACAATGTGGCAGCCAAATATCCAGTGCTCATTTCTCATTGCTTCAATAGCTCCTTGTTAATTCACTTAACTCAAATATTGAAGTTATGTTTGGGAAGCCCCACTCAAAATTTACATGGCCAACTGACTCAGAAACGTCCCCCTGCTTCCATTAACTCTTTTTATATCTTCCTTTCAAAGCCTCATCACTCATGGAAAATGAGCCACTTGTGGCAGGCTCTGATTTTGATGGGAATGCCACAGGAAAGGCGATTCACACGTAGGCGGGGTGGGCAGAGGACTGTTCGTGTAGAACTCTCCAAAGCTCTTGTGCATACTCCTGTATTCAATATCACAGTAAACAAGGAAGTTATCAGGATGGACTCCACACCACTGGCCATTTGATACCTGATTATGCAGCAGGCTTGCCAGCAAGCTTGCTGAATAGGCTTTAAAATATCTTATATGGCTCAGTGGTCTCATAATCCCCATTATACGAGACCTGGAACATCTCTTTTGGAATCCACCCCTGCTTCACTCAGTGTAAGTCTAACTGTCTTCAGCCTAAGCAGAACATATTGATCCCATTTGATTCTACAATACATCTGCTTCAAAGAGGTTTTGCCATTACAGCTTTTATTGGGAGGAAGCTTCACTATAAATGGCAGCCTGCTGCCTGCCCAGCATTAATCAATACCTATCTTCATGGAAAGCTCATTAGCAACGTGCTATGCGGAAGGTCTGGAAACAGGGAAACTGTATAACAAATTACAACTCATAAATTAGAAAGTAAACCATGCTATAGCAATGATGGACGCATTTGACATCACAGCAATGTCCCTGCTCACACCTAGTGAGTAAATGAGGTCTGTACTGCATTTGAAGTTTATTCTAGAGAGT
This sequence comes from Pandion haliaetus, assembly GCA_013401275.1. Classification (NCBI taxonomy): domain Eukaryota; kingdom Metazoa; phylum Chordata; class Aves; order Accipitriformes; family Pandionidae; genus Pandion; species Pandion haliaetus. The sequence goes on from VYZV01021191.1 coordinate 137,966, forward strand.
AAACAGTAAGTGCTTCTCTTGCATTTGTCTTGCAGAATTAGCAGTGTGGCTAGAAATTGCTCTTCTGGGAAAAGCTTTACATTTTATGTTCCACATCTTCTTGGGAATTGTTGGCACCTCTGCCTAAAGCTTATCAGTAGGTTTTACCAGCTATCTCCTTCCTCACTCCAATTAGAGAGAGAAACGAGCATTTATCTTTGTCTTCTTCAGGGGCTGAACAAGGTGATAGGAGTGGCAGATAATACTGGATGCATTACGGGAATTTTTAGACCCATAGTTGCATGCACTATGCCCTGCAGCACAAGATTTGAGTTCCTGGTGCTCTCCAGCCTCTGAGGTCTTCTACAACAGATAGCCAGGAGGATGGTAAATACGGATGTGTATTTCCAATAGTGTGAGTGGCCTCTTTAATTTTTTTAACAGAAACTTGCTTACCTCATTAAGAAGACAAGACACAAGCTTTTCATATAAGAGTGTCAGTACTGGATCGGATCAAAGATTCATTCAGTTCTCTATTCTGCCTTTGACAGCAGCCCCTAGCAGACAAGGAGAGGACAGTAACTGAAGATACACTTATAGATGAGTGTGGAGCAATACCCCCTCCAACATCTGCCCTCCTAACTTCCAATCTTAAGGTAGCATAAGGACATCCAGAGCTGGGGGCTGCACCTGGAAAATAGATTTTAACAGCCCCTGAAGGACTCAGCCTCCATTAATGTATCTAGTTAATTTTTTAACCTATTATACTTTTAAAAACACAGGCCCAAGGTTCATTTCTTCCTCCCAGTCAGCTCAGAGGGAAGGGAGAGACAGTCAGAACATGCAGTTGCTGCTTTCTGGCTGCTTTGCTGTGCCTCTTTCGGAAATTTCTTATGATTGCTGAGGTGACACTTGAGAGAGGGGTAAGCAAGACTTCTGTTTTCATCATGTTTAAAAACAAACTTCCAACACCACCCAAGCAGCCCAGCAACCTACAGTAAGGGGAATTGTATCCACTCTTGCAAGTCCTGTGTGGGAGATCAGTATATTAGATGTGAAACAAGTAGTGCTGCAGAGCAGGATTTGATACATGAAAGACTAGGCTCCTCACAGATTGTCTCTGCTATTGAAAATAAAGCGGAGTCTTTTTCTAAGAGATTAGAAGGTGCTGAAAACAAGTTTGCTGGTCTGCAAATTAGCTGTGCTGGATATGTTGGCATGTTTAATACGTTGCTCAAATAAAATAAAGTGCTACAAGATAGACAAAGTAGATAATGAGGCCAGAAACAGGAATTCTAAGAATAGTTCTGCACGTCTGAGAAAACCGAAACAGGGAAAGGGGATGTTTTCTCTGCACAGTGGCCTGAGGATCTGCAGTACTGGGGGAGGACTGGGTGCTGATTGCTTTGATCTCTGCCGGAGGAGCACCATGGAAAAAGCAATATATTTTGTGGGAGTCTGTTACCTGGCACCAATGGGAAGCTCCTAGAGTTTGGGCTATCTCAAAGGTGGCTCAAGGCTGGGGAATTAACTCCCCCATCTGCTCACCACTTCTGCTCCCAGGGTAAAAATACAGCTTTTTGACCTTGTCTTCTCTAACAATTGCACATAAGTTACCATAAAGCTGCCACGGTGCAGCCTCTTACCTTTGGGATGGGCCGAGACTCTCCAGGGGCTGCTGTGATTCATGCATGGGTGGAAAGCAGGTGATCCCCATAGCCTCATTTACTTGCTCTGGTGTCTTATTAAACTGACACTCCTTCCTGCTAAACACAGCACCTAGTTGTTCATTTCACACATGACTGTCTTGTTCCAGTCACATCAAATATTCGCCTTAAACTAGCTCAGAGGTCCTGTTCTCCAAATGTTTCTCTCTCAGACAAACATTATATCAACCAGATGATAATAACCAAAGTAAGCAGAAATTCTCAAAATCTGTTTTCTTTTACACTCAACTCAATAGTGTGTTCCTCTGACATCAGCCTGCCCATTTTTCCCAAGCGCAGTATCCATTGAGGACAGTAATTTCAAATCTGAGGTAATCATTCTGACATGAGGGGAACTCCCTTGGTTTGCATGTGAGAGTAAGTATGCACAAGTTTCTATCCTGAAATCCTTTTTTTCCTTCCAGTTTGCTGCTTCTTCCCCTCTCTTCCTCCTCACAGTATGACTGGGACCTAGTTAGAAAGCATCTTCAGCATCTCCTGCTCAAGAACGCCAGTGAAGCAGCTATTTAAAATGCCCACATGGTTTCTGAATAGAGGCCAGACAAAACGTATGTTTAAGTCTTTCTAAATCAGGGTGTTACACTTAGCACAGGCTACTGTGCAAAGCCTTAGCTAGTCAGCTTGTTGGAACAGGGACCACTCACCTTTTGTCCAGTGCTAAAAACGTTGCGTTTCTAATCCTAATTTGTTCTAAAGTTGTATAAACAGAGACCTTTCAGTGCCTGCTGAACAAGAACAGGTTTGGTGCATACAGCAACTGCTCTACATTTACAGCCCCAATTCAGCTTGTTTAGATACCCACAAGTTGCATGCGAATAGGTTTGTTCCCGTTACCCTGCAACATTCTTGTCCCTTCCGTCACTGAATGTTGTTGCAGTGGATGACAAACAACTCCCCACATAAAAGGCAAGCTAAAGGTCATACTGCTTCTCCACTCCTAAAGCACAGCCACTCCATTTCATTTGCTACGAGAGAAAACACAGTCCTCTTCATGAGGACTCTTTGCTAAATCTGTGTTATTTAGGCCTAGATACAGAGGGGAAGAAGTGGGGGCATCATCTTGCAAACACCCATACACATAGGTAACCTGACCCTGCAGGCTGGTTGGAGCTCGACTGGCCCATTGCCACACAGAGTGGCTCGCACGCACCAGTGCCAGGCTCGGGGATCGCAGAGATGTTTTGTAAATTTTAGGAATTACTTCAGGAGAAGGGTACGGAGCGGGTATTCAAAATTTAGAAACATCTACTTTGATGTTGCATGCTTTTCCCCTGTCATTCAAGCACATGTTTTTTTGTTTAAGGATGATTAATATATTTTTAATGTTTTTCCAAACTGAAGGGAAGCCTGTGCTATATATTAAAAGAGGCTAGAAAAACACCCCGAAAGCTGAGCTGGCATAAGTGGGTAGCCTGTATGTGATGTTTATTATGATTTTTCCTTAAGATCCTTGTCTCCACATTTTTCACTGTTTCTTTTTGCATTTGTCACTGCCCCGTTTGAGGCTTTTTGTCTTCACTCCCGTATTAGTCTAAGTCCCAAGAAGAATTCAACCCAGAACACCCTTTGAGAAAGCTTTAACAAGTACAAAACTGAGCCAAGCTCCACGCAGAGCTTTGCAATACTTACGGAGAGCTAACTTTCCTGCCACTGCAGTTCAGCTTACCAAAAGTCTGGGTTCGATAGTGCAGGTTTCTGGGTGTTTGTCAGGGTTAGGGTACAACCTGGGCCATTCAGGCCTGGCTCTGGGATACTCAGAGCTGCTGCTCTGGCAGGGGAAGAGGAAGGTTAACCAGCAGTCACAGGCCAGGGCTCCACGCTTGCCCTGCGCAGCAGCGGCGAGACCCCGGTGTGCCTCCGCTCCAGCCGCTCCGCGGGAGCCACCTGCCCCAGCCCTGGCAGCCCCAGGGGGGAGCGCCTGCCTCGCCTCCGCTTGCTGCGCACGGAAAAGCCATTTCAGTGCCTAACCTTGAGTCCAGGCTGATATGGCAAGTCCTACCGAAGGCAGGGGGATTATTCTCTCTCTCATGATGGTATTTGTCAGCGTTAACGGGGTAACTGCAGGTGATGGCTGCGCTTGACACAAGGGAATAAGAAAAGTTTGTCAGCAAACGGTCAAACGTGAACAGTTCCTGGAACGGGATTTACGGCACTTGTTAAACACTGGAACTGGGGGAGGTACCAGGTTTAGCAGCAACAGCTAAATCTGAGCTCAGGCTCATGGGTCAGACAAAACAGCTGCCTAAATGTCCATGAAAAATGACTGCTCCACTGGCATGTGGCACAAGCTGTAACATTTATCAAATAAATAAACAGTAGTCCATGAAGCCCTCAAATTCATTCATTTCTATTCCTATCATTTTCACCTTGCAGGTAAGATGAAAAACCTCATTATATTTTACTTTCCTGCTGTTAACTACCTGCCGGCACTCTCATTACGGTTCATTTAGGAATAATCTATTACCAAAAAGGAAAGGTCCAAGTTGCAAGGATGGATTATTTAAATCGCAGCACGCCATTCTGCAGCAATAGGAAAATTGCCAGTTCCCCCCACCAGCACCTTTCAGAGCTGTGCAGTGGGGGAAGAAGCAGCCCATGGGAAGGTGTATTGAATTTCCAGATGGGAAAGTAATGGCAGAAAACTCAGGCCACCACAACTCCGGACAAGTGCAAAAGAGCAGTATTTCACTCTAGTATGAAGAGCTTCATATAAAGAACATACATTCTGCATCTATCCAGGTGGATGATGAGAATATTTAAGAAAGCATGTGCCATGTAATATTATTTGCAGATATAATATTCTTACTTGCATTTATAAAATAGACTAATATATTCTGGGAAAAGATACAAACATAGGCAGAATACAAAGCACAAGGCTGTTCTAAACTGCAGGTAATAATGCATATACCCATTTTTTCTTTTCTCTGATTTTAAAAACTTCTCTAGAAACTTAAATGTATGCTTGAATCAAAATTTAACAAATACTATAGTTTATATTACTATCCAAGTACCTTTGGTGGTTCACTTTAAAATGTTTTATTACTTTTTAAAATGCATTCAAGTAAAAATATTTTAGGAAAAAGCAAAAAAACTGCTAATGGATTAAGAGGGGAAAAAATCAAGTAATGTTCACTGACATGAAAAGTAGGCTTTTTTAATGTTATATTCATTACCTTGGAAAACATTTTACAGGAAGTGTAGTAAATCCACCACAGATGTGATAAAGATTAAAACCTCTCTTAAAGCAAATCTGTCCATTTAAAATAACCCAAAAGGTATGTGCAACATTTCTCAGCAATTCTCCAAATAAATAGCTGATGAAACAAACTCAATATTAAACTGAAGCATTTCATAAATTCTATGAAAATACAGTCCTGTTTATCAAGATGAAAATCACAAAATCCCCATTTTTCCCTTCATCTCCAAGAGATATTAAAAAGCACTTAGAAGCTAATTTGAAATGGAAGTCCATTTGGTCTAGCACTGTGCTACCTACCACAAAGACACACAAAACCACTTGCAGTGCAACACACAGGAGAATATAAGCACTACATTTCCCTTAGAGCACTCCTTAATTTTTTTTTTTTCTAAACCAACATTTTGAAATGCAAGTATCTAAATTAAGAGTACATTATCTGATACATTTAAGGGAGGAAATGTTACTACTTTATCCACCATGTTTCATTTTGGTTTTTAATAGACCATCTTTAGATGAACCAGGATTAAATATTTGCATTAAGCATACCTATAAATGCCATCGAACAGCTGGGTCCTATCAACCCAAACATCACAAATGGCTCGCAAGATTCTGGTTACTACATGCATATTAAATCAGCATTAACATTTTTTCCTAAAGAATATATGACAGCGCAGTAGAGTTAAATGAGAGTTTAAAAATAAAGAATTAAACCAGCCACTTCATCATGATAACATGTTGTATTTCATTCTTCTCCAATGAGTGGCCCTGTCCTGCAATTTTCATTTAGGATTTCTACCATTCTCCCGTATAATTAATCAATGTTTTAAAGCAGTTGAATTAAAAGGAATATTTAGATCAACAATAGACACCCAGAAGACAAATAATTACCTCTTCTACATATGAAAATATTTTGCTATTCCTTTGTAAGACATGGTATAACCTGATCATTACATACTATTTCCACACATGAGGGCTATAACAGAATACAACAAAGTTGAAATGGTGCTGCTGAAGAGGAAAAACAGCCTTGGGACCCAAACCTGCAAACATTTTTTCCCATGATTAACTACTCTGCCATGAAGAATCTCATTTGAATCATTAAGAGTACTCAAAGTACAAAAGTTAAATACATACATAAGTATTTACAGGCTTGGACTTTGATATGATCCAAGGAAGCAGCAGACAAACTCTGTCCTATTTTTCTTTGTCCTCAACTGAGCTAATTCCCATCACTAACAGGAAGGATTTCTTCAGGAAAAAGACCAGTCATTGGATGGCAGCTTCCCCTGGTACACAAAATTTTAATTCATATTTTTGATTTGAAGAAAAAGTTATCTCTCTCCCAACAAAAGCAGTATAAAGAGAACATGTGTGCAGATTGCAGCCCATAAAACAACTATATATAACATGAAATATTTGCATATCTTCTTATGTTAGCTTGGCAAGAATTAAATTTGCTACTCATGAGTATTGCTGACATTCCAAGTTCATGCCAAGAAATGTATTTACTACCACACACTGCCATCTTTTATATAACATAACATATGTGTGTTTATATGCATATACATATATGCATACACAGTCAAAAAGAGATGTGCCATAAATAATAATAATAAATCAAGTGAAAATAATATTTAACTCACACACACCAAACTCACTAATAAACACAAGCAATGTATAGACAAAACCTATGCTTGACTTTCATCATGATGTAATTGCTATTTCAAATCAAACTGAGAAAATTAACATGCTAGCCAAACTAACATGAAGCAGGCTAATTTGGCCAAAACACTCAATTTCTCACTTTCTTTCTGCAATAAAAATATTACTGAAAAATTCCAATTATGTAAATAAGGTAGGAATAAATAAAGTGTTAAAAATATAATTCAGTTCTAATGGAAGAGGAACGTGCAAGGGTATGAACCCTGCTTCTTAATCAGGCTGATTCTCTGCTGAAAAAAAGAGTGCGTAGATTGGGGTACGCCAAAAAGAACACAAGTAATCCAAATACAGCACCGTGTGTTACAAGGAAAGTGTAAATTTTTTTTCTTAAAAGAAATGCAGTAAGTATGCAGACTTCAATGCCTAAGAAATTTTCCCCATGGATGGCATACATAATTTGATATATTATATGTATTTCCTTGTACATTTCCTCCAAATTCCTATACTCGAATTAAGTCAGTTGTAATACTCTATTTCTCAACAGGAGCTTTAACAGACATCAGATCTTTCACTCATGTGTGACTATGCTATTTTCTCACAGAAATAACCAAGAACAAACTTGCTTCAAATTAATTCCCTGACGTCCCATGTCTACAAAAGAATGAGGCACCGGCCTAAGTGGAGCCCACGGTGCAATAGCCATGGTACAGACTTGGACAAAGCACAGTCCCTGTGCCCGTGGGGTTCTTGCAGTATATCTGCATTCTCTGCTGCTCAGAAACTGGGATGTGTTCCGTGCTGAGCAAAAGAGCCATAATTTAACTTTCATGTCTGCATCAGATGTCCTGATACAACACTGTTGGGCCCCTGCACTTGTTTTGTTCCAAGAAAAAAGGCATCTCCCTGTGTAAAGGGGTTCCCACCTGCTGAAACTGTCCCCAGAGTCCCTAGGACCACTTGGCATAGTTTAGAGCAGCTGAAACAACCAATCCAGACCCCCAAAGCAGTTATGAGCAGAGACACCCATGTCTACACCATTTTTGCACACTTACTGACCTGGTTCTTCCAAGTCGAGCGCAGCTCACCTGTAACTGAGCCTGCAGCCCTGCAAGAGCTGCAGTGACTCATGGGTCACATCATGGCAGCCAGCAGAAAGATGCGTATGCTCCCCACTTCTCAAATTTCTCTGGCCGGTCGAAGACCACATCAATTATACAAATTAATACAAAGTTCACCATAAAAAAGAAAATCAAAACATTTGTGTCAATACACAAAATTCTGCAGAGAGCACCCTCAAGATTGCTACTAGCGAGATAGAGCAAAATGGCCGTAAAATGTAGACAGCTGGTAATAACATCACGGCAAGGAAGCCTCTACACTTTGCTTAGATGCTCAAGTACATTTCAGCTTGAAAATGCTTAAGCAAACTACATAAACAGAGTGCAAATCATATTTCAGTAATTTACTTTCTCAATAAGAAAAACAACTGAAAGACTAAAATATAGTTTTAGAATTTGTTTGCATAAGAATGACACATCCTAATTTTTGTAATGTAGAGTGTTAATAGCATCTATCTAAATGAAGCTCTATAATCCGTCATCCTGCTACTTTAAGTGTTTCCTTAATCAGCCGAAACAGAGGCCTTGATGTCAGCAGTTCTGAGAAAACACAGCTCCCTTTACCTTCTGCAAGAGCTGTGCAAAGCTCAGCATTCTCCAGGAGAAGGTCTCCGCAGGACAGGGCTGCCCCTCACCCTGCTGAGAGGTGGTGGCTCTTCCTCTGGCATAGCTGCCAGCACTGCACGCCGCACTCTTTTCCTCATGTGAAGGCCTCAGAATTTGACCTAATTTTAATTTAAGTTGGAAAATTGCAACCGCTATTTTAATAATACACTAAAGCCAGCACTAGGCCAGGGAACTATTGGTTCCTGTCTGCCTTTCCAGATACAAGCCAGCTACAATTTCAGGAACAAAGTGGACACTACCCACAATTCTCTTGCAACGTTACTAAACAGAAGAGCAGTAAGTGGAGCAACCAGTAACTCCTACAGTAGGAATTCCAAAAATCAGCATTCCAGCAAAGAGTTCATAAAAAGCATCCATCTATTTAATAAGAAAAATCCATTGTGGATTTTGTTTAACTTCAAAGAAATTTATCAGCCCCTGAGAGGTATTAGGATTGTATTTTGTGATGCTCCTCTGGCATAAAGTTGCCCAGGAGGTAGTTTAAGCAGTCAGTGAAGAAGCTTTATCCAATGCTTTGGGGTCCTTGGGATCTCTGGAGACACCAAAGCATCACTCAAGACCCACTGATATTTGCAGCAGGATAAATAGCAAAGGGAAAGGGATGTGTCCCCTCCCTGATGTCCTGAGCATCCCCTGAGCACAGCCAGGGCTGGATGCCAATGTGGGCAGGGGGGCCTGAAGAGCAGTGACCCTGCAGAGGGGCACAGCGGAGGCAGCAGGAGCAGAGGAGCCGGTCACCTCCCTCCCCTGCTCCAGGCTCACATCCTTCCGTGAGCTCTCCACCTATCACAAGCCACAAAAATTGAAACCAAGACATGTGTTATGGCAGTTTTGGGAACACAGGAATCCCTACCCATCCAGAGGTGATTTCTTCCCTGCACCATGTCTGCCGGTGACGGGTACCAGTGTGGCAGGAGGAGATGCTTAAGGGACATAGCAAGCAGCTATGGAACAATCTGCTTGTAAGAACAAATTCTTCCAAACCCTCGGTCTAGGATCTCAACATCTGTACTTACACGTGTTCTGAGTTTTTAAGCACATTTGGCTATATTTTAATACATGTAATAATTTAATTGTAATAGCTGTCTATGAGATGTACTTTTTGTATAAATAAGTTTCAGACAAGGCCCAGTCATTTCAGGGATTTAATTAACAACTACCTGGAAATACTTACTTGAAAACTGACAAAGTTAATGAGTGTGCAGGTGACTGTCACCAGCGGCATTGCTAAAGAGTCACCAAAATCATTTATGAAG
>VYZV01021191.1:147930-177041 GCA_013401275.1 Pandion haliaetus
GACTGCGGGTTTGTTTTGGTTTTTTTTAAGTAGCAACACAAAGTAAAGAGGTGGAACATGTTGATATGGTGATGGCATTAGGCTTTGATTTCTTGCTTCAAACAAAAGATGCTATCGAAATAAAGTGAACATTGTTTAATGCTACTTGCCTGACTTTAACTTGCCTTTTACCTTGCGTAGTCATACAGATCTGAGCCAACAGGATATAAAATGTTACCCAACCAGAGCTATCCACAATGCAGATATTTGATACCCATGTTGCCTCTTCTTGTTTCTGAACTCCTTTTATAAATGTCCTTTTTACCTTAGTCCTCTTTGTAATATTTAAGTCATTTTCAAAAGAATAACAAACTCCCATCTAATGCACAGTGTCAGAAAGGGAAAGTCATTTTTCCAGGGCAGCTTCCCTTTCTCTCTGTCAAGGAACAGCAGGCTACAGTGGGTCCTAAAGCAGGTGACTGATTTGCAGAAATGTTATGTACAACTAGGAAACCCTTCTCTATTAAGCAAGAGTAACTGCAGCTGCTACAAAGGTAGAAGCAGCAGCATTATTTGCAGCATTCTTTTAAATGGTGTAGTTATAATATTGATGTATGATTAGGACCTTCCACACAGTCTGTTATTTTGATATTGTCCAACCAGAAAAATGTCAATGTACATATTATTCGTAAGGATTCCAAACTTTTAGATATCTCTAGCTGGGAAAACAAACAATACCCCCCCTGCTCCCTCCAAGCCTCCCATTTCCTATTCCTGCAATGCAATAAAAATGCTTGCAAAACGTTTTGGACAGTCTCCTATCTTTTCTCCTGTTTGAGGAGAAAAATAAATGTTCCTCAGATTCCTTATAACAGAGGGAGGTTTAAAATAGTTTCTAAAAGATTTTATAGCATCTTAAAATTTTCTCTTTTATCTTTTATATTTTTCTTACTGTGTCTGTAGATTATGGGCTGAGTTTAAAAAACCCTTGGGTGCTACTTTTGGAGTTGAGAGTATGCATATGGTGCACACATTTCCAACTAAGTGATGACTTCCATGAGACGTAGTACTATATGTGGGTGGGATGCTGGCAAGTAACAGATTTTAATGTACAATTCAAATAAGGGCATGAAAATCCAAGTTTTGCAATAAAAGAAACATGTCGAAATTCAATGGGAGAAATTTAAAGTTATTTATTCTCTGCCTTCAAAAGAGCTGGGATTTTTGGTTGTGTCCTGAGGCTGTACAAAATGGCTACATGGAAAATCTGTCTCCAACCAAATCTGCCCGGGACTGCAGGCATTAGGCTGGTTTTGTGATGTCATCTAGAGTATTGTTTCACAGAAAATATGGAATTGATTGCATTTTGCTAAGTGGAGTGGAAACAAAAAGATTTCTCATGCTCAGTTGTAATCACTTCAAAATTAGGGCTAATACATCTTTCTGCCCTCAACAGAAACCTCTTTACCTATAAGTGACTTCACCAGCCTTGAACGAGGTGTGCTGATACCATGATGCCGCCTAAGAAGCAGGCTCTTGATGTTAGGCAGGCAATAGCCATGGTTGCATTAGGATGTGGATAGTGTGGTCTTTTAAGATGGAGTAGCAACACTATAAAAATTCTTTGCCCAAGGCACTAGCATAATTAGGGATGGCTCTGATCATTAGTGCTGGAGAAGCAGTTATATTGTTTTGCAATTTATCCAGTACCAGCAACATTCTCAGCTCTGTACAGTACATAGCTCACATTTATTTCCTTCCCCAAGGAAAGTATAGATTGACCACACTACAAAATGTACTGTGACTGGGACATTGTGTCCCAAATATATCATACCACGCTCTGCTCTTTGTTGTGTAGACACTGTTACTGAATTGTGTTATAGCCCTATATTAATAAAATATTTTTAGGTCTTTAAGTGTGCTGACAGCATAGTACATAATAGATAACCACCAGATTCTTGAAAGTCTAGCATCAAATATGTACGGATCCAAGGGCTTTACCAACAAAAGTCTTAAAGGAAGGATTCGTTATAAAGACAGTTCCTGAAGAAAGAAAAAGTAAGTGTCTGTTTACTACAAAAATGGGAAGATGTTCTCACAAACAGAGGGGGTGGGTGTTGACAGCGCAAGGCATAGGAACGTAAGTGGGAGAAGGATGAAAAGTTTGGGGGATGCGGTATCAGTAAAGAGCAAGAGGTTATGTAGAACTAATGAGACATGCAGAGCCCTAAAACCACATGCTATTACCCGGGGATAAAATCCCACAAACATCCCATGCAATTTAAGAAAATAATTTTTTCTCATCACATCTAAGACGTGCAGTACAGTAGGAAAATTGCGTCTCCATTTTTTTAAGCTTGGCACATCATCAAAGTCTCCTGTGAAGTCAAAGAAAAGCACCTCCACCCTAAACTGAGGCTTCGACACAGGGAAAGAAAACATGTTCCCTTCGCTGGCTATTCCTACCAATGAAAGCGGAAAGTAGGTGGGAGACACACAGAGCCGTCAGCTCTTCCCATTCCACCTTAATTAAGCTGGAATTCAGCCAGGACACTGCTTTTACAGAAACGCCATCAAGCCCCGTAGTGATCCAATCTGCTCCTTCACAAAGATGGCACCTTTGGAAGGCTACCACGACCTTACGCCCTGGTCTACCCCTGACTCGGAAGGGCTTTACCTCCCGGTAAGCCACCAGCTCCCTGACATGCCTGGGCTTTGGTGACTTTCCAGACAACTGCAGAGGCCTCGCCCTCGCCGGCGAGCTGACGGCTCCCAGACCAATGGGGAATGGCTGCAGACTTGAAAGACACGCTGCTTAAAAGGCTCTCTCATGTTTCAGCTGACCATGTGTTTTCTCTTAGTACCCTGCAAGTTCAAATACCTCTGTATAACAGAAGTCAGACTGAAAAGGCATTGTGCATGAAATAATTCTTATCCGCATTGGTACGAGCCTTTGTGCTTTTTAAAAGCGTATATGAGTAGGCAGAGTACTATTCACGCTACTTGGTGCATACATTGCATCTTGTTCAAATTCAGCGATAAAAAAAAAAAGGGTTTGTAAAGGGTTTCTTTTAAACCTGATCTGTAGCAGCACAGAAATATTTAACAACATCCACATCGTTCATAGGTAACTATCTTTTGAGAAAGACCAGATTTCTCTCTCTTCGCATGTAACACCGCCAACTCAAGCGCATGTGCCAGCTGTGGGATCAAGGTCACGGTAACAACACAGTTTGCAACAGCATCCTACTAAATCCTAAAGCCAATCCCAGATCACACAGCTGTTTTCTAAAAAAAAAAAAAAATTTAAAAAAAACCCTGTAGTAGTAGTTTTTTATATTGAAGGATGCAAGTCCACCAGTGGCAAAAAAATCAGAAATGCACCAACAAGGTGTTTGGTGAACACACCCCAGTCCAGAAAAAGTGTTTGGTATCTCTGATTTTTATTACTTATTTAAGAGTACTGGTTTTATATTTTATTCAATGCACTTAGAGTGCCACTAAACATATAATCAACTTCCACATAGAATGAGTAGCCACTGTCACAAAATAAGGTGGTATTGATTCAACTCAGGAACCAGGACTTCTTCAGGACAACAGCTTAAGAAAGAACTTTGATTAAACTGAGAGGCTTATATGTTACTATACTTTGCTTTCTACCAAGTTATTCATTGTCCATGAGCAAACATTTCAGCAGCACTCCTCTAAGTCTTTGCATTTATACTGCAAACTCTGGCCCTTGCTCATAAACATCATTTAAGACAATGTGATGGACTGCATATTTCATCTCACCATCTACTTACCAATCTAAGCCTGTTGCTCGCTCCTAGGCATGGGAGGTAGGAAGCAGCTGAGAGGTGTCTTGATTGATGATTTTAGGTACTAACACATGCAAAAAAATAAGCTCTTGGTGATGACTTTCCAGCCTTGCAGATACATAGTCTAAAATGAAACAGACAGACAGACAGACACACACACACACACAAACTTTTCCACTCGGCACCCTCAGCCCGGCGCGGCGTTGCAGGTTTGCTTTCAAGACTCAGGAGAGCCTTTCAGGGCAGGGCCCTGCTGTACGGCACTGTCCTCGCTCCATAGCCGCCACATCCTTCCCCCCCTGCAGATCCAGCATGCCTTTACCACTCCCGTTTACTCGTTTTTCTAATAATAACATTACATAATAAGAACAGGCTTGCCCACACTGCCCACAGACTACTCCAAACTCCTACAGACCCACACACGGATCACTGTCAGGAGTTAGGGATTTAGCCAGGCGTCCACACAGGTCAGAAATAACTCCTCTCCTCTCCTGCTTCCCGACCCCTGCTTAATAGCCAAAGTCCAAAAACCAGGGAGGTCAGGGATGCATTTGATGCTGTACAAAGAATCCCCTCTTAGGCTACCAGGAATCCTTTCCCCAAACCAGGTTGGTACGGCTGGGGGAGCTTCATCTTCTTCTGCACCATGGGGCACTTTTTGCCACTGCATCCATCTGAGCAAACCATACTGCAGCAGCTCACAGCTACCAACAAATTCTTGTGAAGGGCAGCATTGGGGGTTTCCTATTCTTTACCTGCAGTTTAATTTCTCGATTTCCCCTGATCAGCCTGTGTGGAGCACCTCTTACAACTATATTATTCTGAGTACTCAACTCATTCTCTGGGTTGCACTGTGCAGACTACTCTTAACAGTCTGGGAAATGCAGACTGCGTGATCTGATGCTCTCCTACGGATTTTAGGAAACTCGGAATGCTTGTAAAACCCATGTTAACATACTGCATCCCATTGTCATGAAAATTTTTATCATTACAGAAAAATTCCAGTGTCAGGAGAGCATTTATGATAATCATTTCTATGTCAGAACAGTGTTTTACAAAAACCATCTTCATTTGATAAAAATCAACCTACTTTGTTAAGTAAAATGTTCCCAAGCAAAGGCAAGTCTAATTCAGGAACAACAAATAGGACTAGAGCTTGTATTGCTTGTATTTGAGGCAGAAACAATTAGTTATAAGATGCTTATTAATGTATACCCTTACTACTATATTGACTCAGCCTTCTGTGCATTTCTCTTTCTTTAAACCCCACTTTATACTGTCCATCCTCTGCGTTCACACAGAAACCTGAGACTGGCAGCCTTTAAGAAGCATGTTATCTGGAAGAGCTAGAGGTATAGTACAGACTTCATGTATTAAATTCCCTCAGCCTGCTGACCTCTCCTCTTCTCGGGGAAAACACAGGCTGCATCACTGGGCAGGACTTCAAAATGATTAGGGACAGGGATTAGACACTACTGGACTAGTCAGGGTGAAGATTTTCTTTCCTTAAGAAAATCTACAGGACTCCTGATTCAGTTTTCATTCGCAGCTTTTCTGGAGCATGCCATGTTCTGAGTTGCTATGGCTTATGAACATGCGTTAGGGAAATTAAGTAAGTACCTAATCCAAGCACCACTCAGTTAATTAATACTGTGCTGTTAACGGGGTTATAACTGCATGCATTTCATGAGAATTAACAAGATTTTTTTGCATTAACATGGTCTTACATCTCCCAGGTGACAGCAGGGACCATGCAACGAGGATTTATGCTCTGCCCGCTGTCACCAGTGCCCAGAGGGACTGGGCAGGGCTCCTGGCGCTGGTGCATGGGAGGCTCTGATCCTCACCCGTCACCTCCAGCACCCACTGAGGAAGGGCACAGCTCGCTCCCCGCTGTTGAAGCCGACTGTACTTTGCACGGGGAAATCACTGATGGCTTGGCGCCGGGAGAGGGGAGATGACCCTCTGGCCTACTGATTAAATGGACTAGAACTGAACTTGCAACAAAAATAAACACAGCAAGTACACAAATCAGCAACACTTGCGTGACTTTATGAAGACAAAACCCAAATTACTTCAAGATGATCTTTACAATTACATTAGCAAGTTCAATAGAGCATCAAAGTTGACAGCTGTAGCTTTCTGTGGCGATGAGCCCGCAGAAGGCGGTGACAGAGCTTCTCTGGGCTTCGGCAGCGGCAGGGCCGAGCCCCTCTTCCCTCTCGTTCCTCAGCCATTACTCACAAGAGTACCATGAAGATTTTCATTAAACAGTATTGGGAAGAAAGTTAGGATAGAACTGGTATTTCTGCTTTGTGTTTGGCACTGGTTAAGTGAGACTTCTACGATTTTCAGTTCATGATTTCCTCTATTTGCATCTCTTCAGTTGCCTGTCTCACCAACTTTGCAAGACACTGCCGACAGGAATGCCCGGAGCCTTAGCGATGGGCCCAGGGTGCTGACGGTAAAACTGGGGACATAACTCTGCAATAAGAGATGGGGTTTGCTGTCTGTCTGTCTGTCTACACCACTATTCATTATTAAAACAAATGATCTTGCTTGCTTTTATAAATTTCAACTGTAACAATATTTTGCATTAAATCATTTACATCCAAATACTGGATTTGCCTCCATTACTAAGAGTTAAATTAATCCATTTTCAGGAGCAAGTAGGACAGTAGGACCCGCAGCAATTTATAGATGAACACCACACCAAATATAAGGTTTATACCCTTGAAAAGTCAGTACTATGCATTTGATGTGGACTGCACAAGGTTTAGCCAAATTATACAGGCCACATTATGGGGCAAATTTCTGTAGCTCTAAGATGAGGTCCACATATTCTGCTAGTTTGCTCATTTGCAAACATCTGTAGTAGTACATACTGATCTTCCACTAAAAAAAACACATAAATGGAGTCAGTTCCATTTGTTTTCCATATATGGGAAGAACTGTCTCTAAACAAATTTAATTCTTGACTCCAAGTGGGATTGAAGATGCTTTTCAGATAAGAAGTGGTAAAATAAAATCGCAAGAGATCACAGAAAATGATGTTGTTATTCCCTTCCTGCAGCATTCATCTAATTTTATGTTTTGCATTGGGGCAGTTTGGCCTTCTCATAAGACCAGAAAGACAGCAGACAAACAGCAGTTGAGCAGTGGTTAGACTGCACTTATGTAACCCAGCAATCATCATTCAAGGGAGAAAATGATTTCCTGTCAGAAATATAGACTGAAACTGCCAAGAAAATCTCTCCAAAGCTACAAACTTATCACCATTCACCCATTAGACTTGTGATGAGGAGAAAAATCAAAATTGCACCACTTAGTAAACCATGGTCGGAATATCATGCAGAGAGGAAGAAAAGAAAACGTAGCCATGAAGTCAGCTTGCGTTCTACTAAATACTTTGTTTTGAAATCACATTTCTAAAAAATCAGAGAAATAGGTAAAAATACGGTTGCATTTACAGCCTACCCATTGTGACATTTTCTCCAGACAACTGGCAAGGCTTTATATTACCTACGAAGCCATGTCTTAAAAATCTTGTGGATTCACTCATCTCTCCGTCCTTGGTGCCAGAACTATCGTGTGTGATGAACAGCAGGTTGGTGTTAGGACACCATGCGTATGATGTGCAACTGAGGGGGACAACGACCTGGGAGCGAGTGCCTGGATAGCTATTCAAACCTCCCTAGCTGCAGTCCAGCTTTCCTAAGGTTTATACCAGGATTACAGTCTTTTCAAGTTAAAATAACCAAGAAAGGAAAGTTTGAGAGGTGATGTTACTTGAGCTTTTCAAAAGTGTTTGCCCAATGATAGTGAATTTCTCTCCCCAATATAGGATGTTCTGCTCCTTTGGCACCAACAGTAGGAAAAGGGAAAAGAGCCTGCACAGTGTGATTTCCTGATTAAGCTACTTGTAACCTGTAACCTTCTCAGTCTGTTTTAATCTGGTTTGTTCTGTTGGGGTTTTTTTTTCACAGTTTTAACTGCTGAGCCCAAAGGAGATCCATGTTAGAAATGGATGGCTGGTTCATAGCAACATTATCTCATGCAGCATCAGAGATTTAAAGATGTGAAACCCTTGACCAGTTTTTTCACACTGGTGGCTATAGCAGATAAAACATCATCACTAATGCATTATCCAATGTATTATTTCAACCTCCCAGGGGAAAACAGACTAGAAATTCAGTTATCTATTGCCACAAGTCACCTTTTGTTACACCATGAAAACAAAACCCAAAGCAGATTAACTTTTTTTACATAGAGCTCCAGAACACAAAACTTACTAAGAAATGAGAAACACAGTAAGAGCTGAATCTAACTATAAGTTCTGACATATCTCCACTAATAATGATTAATGACTAAGAAAAAGAAATGGGAAGCTGCATGCACAAATGCCAACCTGAACTGACATTAAGACATATAGCTATTTTAAATATTTTCCCTTCTAATTACATATTTCTTACTACTGTAAAATATTTAACATACAAAACCAGATTGGCTCTCTTGCCTGTCTCAAAAGCAGCAGGCAGTCAAATAAGCTCTGAAAAGGTAATTCAAATGCCACAAGTAAAACAGCACTGCTGTTTCTTTCATAGAAAATCCAAATAAAGCTCATTTACTTCTCTTGTGAGTATAAGACAAAAGGTATTAACACCGCAGCAGAGTCGTTCTACAATAATATATGAACAAGGAGACTGAATGCCCAAACCTGCAGTCCCTACTACAGCCTCCAATATTTTTACTTACATTTCAGTGGGAGCATGACTCATTTGGCTCGTGGAGAGGGCTGTGGCTATGCTAACTCAGCTTCTTCATCGTTACAAGAGCGATCTCCAAAAGAGAGAGCTCAAGAGTGCACTAGTAAATAGCATTCAGGTTATGCCACTTTGTTCACTACTTTCCAAGGACCAAAATTACTTTTCCTGGGCAGCATGGCTCTTTTTAAGACAGCTTCACAACTAACGCATGGCCCTTCACATTCTGCATGACCTGAGTTTCACTGTCCAAGTGCAAAAAAATGTAAGTTTTTGTATTTCCCTGTTTCATTGACAGGTGTAAATGAGGGTGTTTGTGTGCCAGACAGCATATTTGGACAGAGCTATGCATGCAGCAGTAAAGGCTGTTTGTTGGAGCTCCGTGGGTCCACACAGCAGTGGATGTTATATCAGCACCATGACATCAGCAGGAGGCTAAATGCTTGTGGTAGAGAACATACCAATGTTATTAGCATGACACCAGCATGACGTCCCACTCTGTACCCCACTGCTCAACCCACCCTGATCGTGCGTTGCTTTACCTTCGCCCTCCTAGCCCGGCTCCCAGGGAAGGACGATGTCTCTGCGGCAGCACAGGAGGGCAGCATGGCTGGGGGGGGCTGTGGATCTCCTCCTGCTCTCCAGGAAAAGTGCCTGTGCAAACCAAAACTGCCGAGCACACACATTTAGGGGCTGTTTAGCATTTTGGGAGATGGGTGTGTGAGAGCTTGGGCCATGCCAGGGGTCCCAGCCAGGGCTGGTTTCAGCAAGGCCGCATCCGGCAAAAAGCAGTTGACTAGTGACAGAAAACAAACCCCATCCCTTAATGCCACTGACCTCTCATACAAAAAGCCTGATAGCATGTTGATGCTTGAGGATATCAAGGTGCCCTCCTTGCTGTCAGTTATCATGCAAGATCGAAATAGCATCATTCGTCACTGGTTCAATGCCACGTAACACATCTGGAAGCAGGGTGTTGGCGGTATTTGTGTTATGCTCTCAGCGGGAGACGGTCTGCTGGTAGAGATCATGACAGCACTGCTGGAGATGAAAACACCCAAAAAAGTGTCCATGACTGGCAACTTTTATTTTGCAACATATGTCAAACTCTTGTCTGTGATGTGGCACAACTAGCTATCGTATGATGTAAGTGCAACAGCGCATATTTTAACATACAATGCAATTGTCTGGGTGAAGTTATTTTGACTCCCCACTGCGAGACGCATTACGTGACAACCAAGTCCTGAAAAGTGCTCTAGTCCACTTAAACCAGTGCTGTGAGCTGAAAGGTTTCTCACAAGGCAGGATGCACTGGCAGAAATTTCCAGAAGTGAACTGTAAATGGAAAAGCTTTAAACAAACACAAGTATTAACCAAACTGGATGCAGAATTACTAGTTAAGTTGGGCCTCCTCGGAGTAATGAAGCAATTCCCTTAGAAATGCCAATATATGTTCAGAGCCTGCACTTAAGGCGGATTAGCCATGTTGTCATCTTATGCGAATACCAGTCTTTGCTTGGGAAAATGAATTAAGACCACACCAAAATTACTCCAGTGAAGAGTTCTCAATAGCACTCGTAACCTCAGGGATGCCGTTATAACAGCAAAAGGAACCAGCAAAATACAGACTGGTTTACCAATGCTGTTTTACTGCAGAGCAAAAACACGGTTTATGAAAGTGAAACACACCAAGGAAATACTTCGCTCAGACCCCAGCGTGGTGGTGCAGCTCCTCAAGAAAAGAAAGTCCTTCTTCATCCCTTCCAACACGGAGCTTAGGAAAAAATCACATCCGACATGAGTCATCTTCTCATTCAGACATGAATTCAGTTTATCCTTGCTGGAAGGATGATCTAACCCCTACCTTCTCCAGACTTTCTCAACAGGGGATCCAAGCACAGGAGTAGAGAGAAGCCCAGTGACAGAGGTGAAAAGAGGAAGGAAAAACATACACAAACACACAGAAAAGCGATAATTCTGGAGCTTTCCTCCAGGAAACCATGTGCCACTGCACAGCAACAAAAATAACCCAGGGGTTCCCTTTCTGCTCCGGCTCCCTGTGAGGAACCACTTTAAAGCTTTTAGAACATTTGCAGAGTTTGAGAGAAATGGTTTTTGTTTAACTTCAGCTACTTCAGAAATGCCTGGGGCCTGAAGAAACATATTTTTGGATTGCTCTTAAAGAACAGGCTGAACTTTGAAGTTTGGGGAATTTTTTTCAGATCAAATGTTAAATTAATAAACACCAACATGACAAATCAGTCTGAGTAGTGGGGAAAAAATTAACAATCACTAAAAAATCTTCTTGGATTAATTAATTGTGGCATATTGTTACTTATTCTAATACATTGATGGGTCTGGCACTTCCACACTTATAAGCCACGCTGCATAATATGTTTTTGTGTCCTAACTAAGCATGATTGATATTATTGCCCATTTGCCCCTACAAAGTATAAGATATATCATCACCACTGAATAAATATCAGTTTGGGTAATAATGAGATCATGAATAACTAGTTTACTTATGGATCATTTAAGTTTAAGAAATTGAAAGCACCTGGAATCTAAATCACTTCTTTGTACACAGCTTCTTTATAACAAAAGTTTCATCAATGCCACTGAATTTACCCTGCACTTTCTTGTTAATTGAGGTGCTCGACTAAAGTGTCCCACATGACTCATTTATTCTTCACTGTATTGCAAGAAATGGCTGGATAAGGAAACCTTGACTCCATGGGAAGTCATGGGTCAGTCGGCTGCAAGCCACACACAGACTATTAATTACAGCTACGGGGTTGCAGAATCATCTGCTAACACTATACAAACAGGAACAGTATCATGCCAGTATTGCCACATCCACATTTTTGTATTCTCGCCTCAATTTTCCTAACCCTATTTTCAGAAGAAAAAACATGATTCATTCTTAATAGGTGCCCTATTAAGTACTTAAAAAGCAATAATGTAAAACAACCTTCTTCTATAAATACTGGTAAACAACAGTACACTCACCACTGTAGTGCCTTACCATCCCAGTGAAGTATAGAGGGGGAACTATTCAGTATACTTCCCTGCAGATTTCAGGGACATTTTGTCAGGAATCTAAGGACTGTAGTGCTTCAGCAGTCCAGAATTGTGCCTACCAAGGACCACTGGAACAAGTTTGTTTCTCACAAGTTAGCTGATTCATAAAAAAAAAAAAGAGAAGAAAGAAAAGAAAAAAAAGGACATCCCTTCCCGATTCTAGTCTATTCTCATTAATGCAAGCCAAGTTAATTGTACTAGGACATTCCTACTGTGGAATGGAGCTGAGATGGGATAGTTCCTACTGATTTTATCCCAGGGGAATCCTACACCAGAATCACCTCCCTGAAAAATGTGGTCCCTGCAGAGGACCAGATCCCTAGCGGGCACTGACAGACAGGGTGCTTTGATTAACACTACAAGCCCCTGACCCAGAACATCAGCGCCCTGAGGAGGATTCCAGCAAACATCTGTTACCATTAAAGATCACTGGTTGAGATCTACACCCAGAGAGGGCCAGGGCTGACGGATTGCATAGTTCCTCTCTGAGGCTTAAAGAGCACACAGATTTGAATGTTAGTGGAGCAACATTTAAGGAAATCGGCTTCAGAATCAGGAATGAGGAATGTGAAGCTATTCATTTAGTGGTTTCTCTAATGCTTCTCCATTTAATATTTGCAAATTTAATATTTACATATGCAAGCCTTACAAAAATTATGTTACGAGGAACAGCTTCCGTACTTCTCATAATAAACAAACAACCAAAAATACATGGTATGTATAGCAGGGATTTACAGCTGGGATCCTGTATTACTTCTTAGAGCCACTTATCTAAGATCTAGTATCTATAAAAAGCCTCTCTGTTTGCTATTTACACAGGTGTCCTGGAGCATTATATAATCATGTAGCAGATCAACATAGCCTTAGGATCTCAAAGTATAACAAAAGTACATTAGGATCATGACATAGAGGGAAAGAGTTGGCTACCATTTGATACTGGTCTTTTATTCCTTCCAGAAGTTCACCTAGACATGGAGGATAGATGTCTTTGGTTGTTCCTGAGAATAAGGCAAAGAAAATGCATCTTTTCATAATCTTGCACACCTATGTTTTTTACATGTAGAGTCAAGCTGGCTCCTCACATAAATGTTGAAATTTTGCCACTCTTGTTTATGCTAAGGAGTTCCACTAAACTTGGCAATGGATCTCCTACAGTAAGACCCACAAGCCAGGGGTCTTACAAGATCTCTACTTTCAAGAGTCAAGCTTTAAAATAGTAAAGCTATAGTAACTTAAAGTATCCAAAATATACACCACCAAGGAGGACAATAAGACATGAGAGATGACAGAGTCTACACAAGGCATAGATGTTTCCACATATTCTCTTAACCACAGAGAGGATCAGAAACTACATTACAAATTAAAGCAGATTCTATGATATAAATGCCCTCCAGAAAAGGCATATATCACCCCTTCCTAAAAAATAAAAGTGATGTATTACCCATAAAATCTTCCACAATGACTAATCTATCATTTCAGTCAGCCAAATCCTGAAGACACATTTTGAATCTTAAGAAGGTAATAACAAAATCCAGTAGAATGTAAGAACAAGGGACATACTCAGTTCCTATTACATCTGGCTTCATTAGAGCTTATTCTGCTTTTAATCTGCTGTAATAAAGATCTTACATTTGAGTAAAGATCTTAGAATTTGACATGTTCATACAGAAATAAATATTGCATGCAAATGACATGGCAAAGGCAACACTAGTACATCAGACCTTGTACTTACTATGAATGAATTATGTCCTCCGTTCATGAAGTCCTCCTGCCATTCTTTTCCAGAGCATCTGTTACGCAGGATCTACACATACTGCCTTCTTACAGGAGGCATCAGGATGAAGAAACTTCCACCTCACATTCCCTAGGCTGTGTACAGCTGCTGCTTATGCCAAGGCGTTGCACCCTCTCCCATAATTGTTATCAGCTATTCAGACTCCCATATACATTAGAAGGCTGTAGCAAAAGAATAAATTCTTATATATATAATGCAATGCAAATCATAATACTTTTACAAATTTAAAAAAACCATCTTGTCACCTATTTTCAGGTACAAGCATGTCATCATGCATTCTGAGGATTGCCAGAAGTCATAACAAGCATTCCATATAATGCATATAACTACCAAGGAATTGCTCCCAGACTACTATCATTGGCATTTGCCTAGTTGTGCATATATAAATCAAATGGCACTGTGGCTTACAATGGACATACTATCTTTGACAGAAGTAACCATTTGCCTGCTTGAGAACTATAGCAAAACTCACTCTTAAAAAAACTGTTTGACACATCTTGCACTGTTTTCTTTATAGTGGTTTTTTGGAGCTGTTTCTCTGGTTATGGTTTTACTTCTAGTTAATTAAGTCCTCAAACTTGATTTACTTACAGGCTCTCCACCCACAAATGTACTATGTGAGATGAAAGTATCATCAAGGGAATACTTTTGTCCAGAAAGCATGAATGCAGAAATACACAGATCTTTGATTTTATATGAATGTCAATCAGCACCAATGAAGACTGCTAACACAGTCAATGTATTTGCCCACCATAACTTGGTCTTTTCCCCATTTTCTTCAGATATTTACTAGTTCAGGTCTCGCTGAGTAACAACTTTCTTTTTCATGCTGTGAATCCTATCACGCAAAGGAAAGCTCAAAAATACAGCTGAACAGTATTTTATACCATTAATGACCTCAATCTCCCTGCCCCAAGCAATGGCCAGTTCAAGTTTGCTCAGGGATTACCCTTTACTTCTCCAAGGTTGCCAATTTACAAAGCAGAGCTACTTGAGAAGGCCTAAAACTATTTGCCTACCAAGCATTAGCTCTTCTGAAATTAATAGTCATGGAAAGCAAATCCCAACCCACGCCTGAGAAAAGCTGTGTAAAGATGCAGTTGTCTTTATGAAAAACAACGGGAAAACCTACCAGGACAGGGGCTTGCTTCCCTGGTAGAAAGAAGAGGCAGAAAGCAGCAGCCAACGCTGTCACGAGTGGCAAGCTGCAGCTGCTGCACTCTGCTCATTAACTGCCAGGGAAGAAGCAGGACACCCTGGGTGGTGGGAGTGGGTCGGAGAGTGGTCCTCCCAATGTAACCTGCCACTGAGGACCTGGGAGTCACCGGAGGAACGGCACAGAGATTATCATCTTGTACTGCGGGGATCGCTTCCTTTGCTCAGGGTGTGCCTCCCAGAGAAGGACTTTCCAAAAAAATATTCATTTAACAAAATGGCATTTTGGAATGGGCTGCTTTATAAAAACAAAACCAAACCAAAAAGAACTGTGAGCCATGCTATGAACTCTATGCTACAGTTTGCATTTTTTAAATTCCTCGCAATGGATCTGGAATAAATCAGCAATGGGGCAAACCGGTTCAGAAAGTGTTTGAATAACTGCCCATGGAGTGTCCCGGGGTTCTCCGTTAGCTAAGTATTTCGACTGCTGCTGTTCAATTACCATTTGAGAAAGCAGGACTGCTGGGAAAGACAACACAACGTAAACCAACATTGGCTATAAAAGCATACAGTGCACCAATATTCACACTGCACAGCCCAGGTTTCAGAGACGGTACCAAAAGCGACTTCACCTAACGCTGCTCAGTGATGCTTCTAGCCAGCAATGTTCAATACAGCCAAAGGAAAGAGGTCTTCAAGAAATCATGAGAGCCCAAAATACCTAATTTTATCTCTATAATAGAAACAGTAATTGACAAATCATTATTTTACATTTATAAAATATATGATGAGAAACATACCACATGCATTCTAGACTTTCTGTCTGCACTGGAAATCAACTGGGAAATTAGGAGGTATGGCATAGAAACATCACTACGAATATACCGTATTACTGCTTTTGCAGCTGCAGTCCCAGAATTTGTTTCACAATAATTCAGTTACCCATGTTTAAATAACCAGCCAGCAGAAGAAAGGCTGATATATTTCATATGCATTCTCTTTGAGCAGGGGGGCCTTCACGTCTGGTCGAAAAATGTCAGGCTCATATGACACCACCAGAGTCAGGAGAGATGCCTAACCATAACTAAAAGCAGAATTTGGCCAACACAATTGGAAAATATCAG
Source organism: Pandion haliaetus (assembly GCA_013401275.1). Lineage (NCBI taxonomy): Eukaryota > Metazoa > Chordata > Aves > Accipitriformes > Pandionidae > Pandion > Pandion haliaetus. The sequence goes on from VYZV01021191.1 coordinate 163,649, forward strand.
CAGAGTATATACAAATGCACACACGCAACCTCATATAAGAGCAGAGCATGAGGCAGATTGGATTTTTTTAATCACACCTTTTAAAAAAACAAAATTGCATGTACAAACCCCTCACTGCACTCCTACCTAGTTCATTTACCCCATTGCAACATAAACAGACATACCAGAGCCTGTAGTGGGGGAGAAAGTTCTTTTTTTTTCTTTTTTCCCATTGAGGATTTTAAAGAGTTTGAAGAATGAAAGAACAGATCTGGCCTGCCTTCCAAACTGACTTCAGTAATAGATAAGCAATTTTAAGACTACCGCAGTCAGCAAGTACGTACATAAGCTATACATGAATATATTTATCTGTATTTTAAGAGCTTTATTTTTCCCATTTTCATAGTTTCCTCTAGCATATAGTCCAGAAGAAAAAACTAGAAGTCTTTCCTGATTCAGCAAAACCACCGTTTTACAATTAATATCCTAATAGTTTAGATATTATTTCTCAAGAATCCTTACCCAAAGGAGAGCTGTCTTTCTGTCAGCTTCAGTACCAATTTCTACAAGTTTTGTATCATCTTTGTAAGAGGTTCCATCAAACACATCCTTCAGAAAGGACAGATTTTACCTTGCTTTCTGCATGCAGTGCCTGACTCCAAGCTGCCATTCACTTCTTCAACTTTCTTGCCTGTTCCTAGTACACTTCCTGCTAACACCTGGAGCTTCAATATTTTGCAAAAACAGGGTGAAAATTGCTATTGGCAAAGCCATAACCAAACACAAAGATTTGAAGAGATTACTGAAAATACAAGATTCTGAACCAGGGCATAACAGCATTTTTAACAAAATTAAACAGATAAACTTTGCTGCAAATTAAAACAATTCTCTTGTATCTGAGCCCATAATGACTATTTTGAATACAGATATTTACTGCTGCCAATAAAGAAATTTTTTGGTAACTTTTCTGTTATTGGGAAGAGCTTGAATACAATCCAGTCCAAAAAAATGCTGACTTTCCTAAATAGGGGCTGTGTTTTTGCAATAAAGAATACTGGTCAATATACAAGTGAAGGAAAACTGAACCAGATGTCAGTAATAGGACCACAGAACGTTGCATTTGCCCAGAATCGCTATTTTAAACACACGATGTTGGTCTACTGGTTTGTGGGATAATACATTCTTGGCAGCCAGAAGGAGTTTCGATATGTTAGAAGGTTATCCTTGAGCAAAAAAAAAAAAAGAGAAAAAGAAGAAAAGAAGCAGAAGAGAGGTAGAGAAAGGCCACTAATTCATCAAGCTCCCTATAGCAGAAAAAAATTATTATTACTTACTCAGAAAATCAGTCCGAAGAAAAGCCAGTCTCAAAACAGAAGGCTTGGTTTTTACATTAATTTTCATTTTCTGCTTTACTTCCTTACTACTAATACTTCACTGTGCTTTGCCTTTTTTTCTTTTTGTTTCTTTTTTTTTAAGATTTTTAAAGGATTCTACCCTCCATACATGCTCAATTTCTGGGCAAGAAGTATAAGGAAAAACTGGTGAGGTTTCACCTTGCAGCTCAAGTGCCGATGGGTGTGTGGGGGGGAAAACCACACCCCCAGCGACCGCACGCACAACCCCAACCGCACAAAACCAGTCCCAAAAACTTTTCGCATTGGAAAGCTTTGCTCACACGAGGATCCTGCTGCCATCCCTGGGATTACTGGAGGAAGCTGTTCACAGGATCAGGCCCCACTGTCCCAGAATCACTACAAGCAGCCCTGGAAGCCATACGCACACAAGTAACATTAACCCAGGTCCCTATCCATTGCCAATTAAGTACTTACCCATCTCTAAAATGCTTTCTAGTTCAGAGTGATGGGGATTTAGGACTGGGTTTTTTAGGGTTTTTTTTCTCCTTCTATTTAAGAAGTAGTTACATCTGTATGCCTTCTTAATATAGAAAAAAAACTTCAAGATGTACTTTGTACGTTTGGCGAACAATCGCTTCCCTGTTTTACCACGTAGTAAATTTAAAGATCAACTCTGTTCATTGTTTTAACAAACCCTCCTCTGAAAGATAATTAAAACCACTTCCCAATATACAACCAAAGTTTTATTTTTATAGTCTATCTTCCATTATGGCATAATCCTTTCTTTTTTTTTTAAACCAGAGAAATATACAAATCACGCAAGACAGAAATATGTACATTAAATGTACAGAACAGAGGAAAGGACATAGAAGATTTACATATCTGAATGACAAGTAAAATATTTTACATTAAATAGTGTTTTAATAGCTAGGATCATGAGATTCAGTTCTGCTCAGGCAAAAGTCACTAAGAAGGACCATGAGGTGATTCAGCAAACGAAAAAAAAAAATGATCATGGTTTTTGTACAATAAAAACCAAAGTGACATATTCAATGAATTAGTGCTTTATTTATTTATCTTACTTTAAAGATATTCTTTGCAAACATCTGAAGATGAGGGGTAAATATGTCCTTGTACAATAAATTAAGAGCAATAAAGCGCCATTTAAGAAGCTGATAAATGATCAAGATGAACTTAATGATACAGCTTAAAGGCTCGTGAAAAGTTAAGGCTTTAGTACAACTAGGCTAAAGTGAAAGATTTTCCTCACTTGGTATTTGCAAAACCATTTTCTTTAACTTGTTGGATGGGACTGAGTTGGAAAGAGGCATCTGAACCAATGATGAAATCCTGTGTAACTACACAGCACTGGGGGGGGACGCGTATTGTTCAACAAATAACAACTTCCATTTAAAAAACTGAAAAGCAAGGGCCAAATGCAGCACATTTTAGAGTTGGAAGGTGTCTCCTTTAGCAATAATCAATAATGCCCTTAACGTGAGAGTGGAATAGAAGCGATCTCCAGACAGGTATCAATTCAAGTGCAGGGTGCTACCTCTACCAACTGCCCAAGAAAGTCCTAAAGCTGGGAAGAGGCTTACTTCTTTGTGATTATCCTTAAAACTTTTGAATGACAAAAGCTTTTAAAAAAATAACAACAAAAAAACCCAACACCAAAAGGTTAGAATCAATCTAAAAACCTGAAGAGATCTGAAAAAGAAAATGTGGGATGAACTGCCCCTGTAATTTAGATGTTTTATTACTTCTTAAATCATTAAAATATATATGTACAAAAAGCTTTGAAATACCAGACACCAGCAGACCACAGTTCTCCCATATATATGTAACTGCTCAAGTATAGTCTGAACAGTTGTAGTGTATATCTGCAATATATTATCTAAAGCGTGTGTATTAAAGACATAGGATGATAAATTTGGTATTGCTGCAACATTTCATTGAACTACAATAGTCAATTAACGTTATTAAAATATGAAACTATTGTCTCCTTGAGTGAAAGCATTCCCAAAATCTGCGAAAAAAATAAAAATCAATCATTCCAAGAGTGGATATCTAATGATTTATTTTCTCACATAAAATTAGAGGAGTTATTTGTCAAGCTGTGTTTTGAAAGACAGCCAGCTATTACACCATTTTTAAGGCATTTTCAAATTTGGGGAATTCTATTTTCTATGGGCTTTCCAGGCTGGGAGACCAAAACTGTTTGCAAGCATTGCAGCTCCCCTCTGCCCAACTACAGTGCTCCACACAGTCTGCACCTCGGCTGCTCTCCACACTCGGTAGTAGTGAAGTACTGCTCTGTAAGATGAGACACTCGAACATCACAATTAGCTAATCAGGCCAAATTCTGCCTTGGAGAATATCTTTATTATTCGTCAAGGCAGACTGGTTTTTTTTTTTTTGGTCTTCTTAGGTTCTGGAATCAGACACGGTGACTCAGGAATAGCGCAGTTGAAGCCTTTATGATCCTTTGCTCTTTACCCTCCAATGACATTGTGTACTTAAGCGGGCACATTCAGATATGCAACAGGCACCACACTTTGTGATGAATATACCCCTTATTTACAGAGCCCTAAATGTACCGAACAGCTCTATATAGCCTATTCTGATAACTTCTAGTGTCTGAAACTAAAAGTCATGGACAGGTCTGTGTGTTCCTCACACCCATAAGGATTGTTCTAACATCCCAAGCACATTACATGGTTGCTCTGCCTACTGCACGTGTATTATGTCCCATGGGACTACATTAGGATATGTTGGATTTTTCCCCTCAAGCTACTCTATTGTTTTTAAGAAAAGTCAATTTTTTTTTTTTTTACTTTGTAAAATAAATATTCTCAGGTTCTTCCCCATTATTGCCAAAAAATATAAGCCACACAGTTCTGGGATGGACGCAGAGAGGGTTTCCAGGCACTTCTCTTTGCAACCTTTATATTTTTCTTTCTTTTTTTTTTCCTCCTTCCCCCGCCCTTTTTTTTTCTTTCTTTTTTTTTTTTTTAAAGAAGACGACAACTCATTGGACTCTATAAATAAAGTGGAGATAGTCTTGTGGAAAGGGAGAGGGGCCTGCACCCCTTGCTGGCAGGTGGCTGCAGTTCCTCCCACCTTGTCCGTCCCCTATTTGCACACAAATTGGTCCACGATCTCTGTGCACAACTTGCATTTCACGTAGCAGCACCAGTGGAACTTGCAGTGGCAGCGCTCTCGCTGCACCGTCTTGAACTGGTCATACCCCCGGCCACAGCACATGAGTTCGCAGCCATCCATGCCCTCCGAGGTCTTATTGCAAAGGCGGCCCTGTGTGCCCAGGGATCCAGTGCTCTCGTTGCGCACACAGTAGTCAGGGCTGGGATCGATGTAGACCAGGTCATGGATGGTGGGTGCATTGAAGCGGCTGTTGACTTGCACCAGCTTGCCCCGGCTGTTGAGTTTCATGGCAGCAGCGCTATCGTATTTCTCCTTCAGGGCATCGCCTACCTTGCGGAAATCGGCAAGCTGCAGCCAACAGGTCTTCAGGCTACAGGAACCAGAGACACCGTGGCACTTACAGGCCACGTCAGCCAGGTTGTACACAGTCTGGAGGAGCCAGGGAGAGAAAGCAAAAAGGATGATGACAGATTAGCACGGCTGTGAAAGCATTTATTCCCTTCATTTTCTGCCCTCTGTCATATTCCCACTCGCCCGTCCACAAGATTCGCCTTAGCATCCCTTTCGCTCCTGCAATGCGCTGGGAAGGAAGAGTGAGCGAGCCGACATACGTGCACCCCCAGCACCCCCGTTAGCGGGGAGGAGGAGGGGAGTGCTCTCGCCAGCATCTCCCCACCGCAGAGACAGCCACAACAGCACACACACAGCCCAGACAGCAGCATCAGTCAGGCTGCAGTCAAATTTTAGGAATTTGCTCTCACGCCAGCAAAGGATTTTGCTGTTTCATTGAGAAATCTAAAACATCCCTTTATTTTCTATCTGAGTTACTCTCTCTATTGATCTCTGCTTGAAGCTGCAATTAGGGAAAGAGTTAAGATTCCTCTTGCTCCTGGCTCAGCTGCAGCTGATTGTCTACTCTTGGCTTGGCATCCTCCGCCTATCCCAAATACTGCTCTGCAAGAGAGACTTCATCCAAGAAGAAACCCCCAAACACCTATGGGTGGGAGACAGAGCTACATAGCAATATCCTCTTTACAAAGCTTTGGCAGGGAAATATCAGTCATTTGCTCTGCACAAATAGAAATGAGAGTCAGTGTTGACACTGCCCCAAAAATCCTGGGGTCTGACACATTAGATGATACTGTAGACAACTTCCACCCAGCAGTTACAGAGAGTCTTAACGCTGCCAAATGGCACTGCAAAGATGAAGCTGAGGAAGGAAAAAACTGCTCGAGTCTTCATAAGCAACTGTGAAAGTGTCATTTTTCTTCTTGCTAATAGTAAATTGGCCTGTCCATTGCTTTCAGACACCCTCCTCTCACATTTAAGTGCTATTAATTTTCAATTATCTTTCATCCTTCTTCACCTTAGAACACAAGTGTAAAGTCTCCAGATGACTATTTCTGGCACTTCAAGCTCTAGGAAAATAATGATTTTGGCTCTTCGTATTCAGACTATTAAAAAAAAGAAAAGTTTACACCCATTCATTTAAGGCATTTTCAAGATTAAAGAAACCATAAAGACATGTTTAACCACAGACGACCATGTTTTCTAATAATATGGAGGAGCTTTTTACATCCTCTTAAAGCAGGGAAAGAAAAAAGAACGATCCTGCAGCATGATTCCAGCCTGGGAAGCCCAATGCGTCCCTCTTCCCTCAAACGCACACTGTCCTGGTTGGAAATACAAACCAGTAAAATTCTGTTCTACAGAGAATCCACAGCGAGCAGGGCACTTTTAATGAAACAATATGGATGGAAACACAACACACTTCGCTCCCAATCTTCCCCCACGGCGAACGCAACAGGGCTGTCAGACAACCAGGAGCAACACAAATTCATATACTCCCCACCCACCTACACCCCGTATTTGCTGTTTCTGTGTTTTGTGTATCGAAACGGAGACAAGCCTTGGGGGCTGGTCACCGCCCAGCGCGGCTCTGTGCCCCGCCGAGGCACGTCTTTCCCCAAAAGGAGGAACGCAGACGGTGGCAGAGGGATGTGCTCTTTCACAGCCACTTACTCTTCTCCCAGCCTCGTTGTTGTGCAGGTTCATCATGATGCGGGCGCTCTCGTAGGAGCCTCTCTGGTAAACTCTCTCGCGCTCCCGGGCATCAACGAACTCCTTGGCGAAGCGGTATCCGTATTCGATGTTATCCCCGCAGCCACCCCAAAGCCAGTCCCGGGGCAAGTCCTTGGGCCGTGCTGCTCGGCTGCAGCCACAGGAGGAGAGCTCACCCTCACGGCAGGCACGGCTCATGGCGTTGACCACCCCGGCCGCGCTCACCGCGTAGGTGAACGCCGTCTCCCGGCTGCCTGCGCGGAAAGATAAGCGGTGTTAGGGGACAGCCCACGTGCACCGCCCCCTGCCCGCCAGTGAGCCAGGAGGGCAAAGGCTCTCCAGGAACCGCCAAAATTCATGTGCCTACTCAAAGGTCGAGTAACCCTGAACCATGCTCCTCAAAATGTCTTCACTCTGAAAAAACCAAGCGAAACCAATCCATTAGAGCACACAAGGTGTTGGTGAAGAGCAGGGTCGCCTCTCATTCATATTGGTGAAAGCTGGATGAGGAGCGGGGAGGACGCGAATCAGGGCCGGAGCCATGATGCCAGCGGGGCCAAAGCAACCGTGCCTGCGTGTGAGGGGTGGAAAGGGAAACAGAATCCCCGTCTTTCAGAAAAAAAGAGACGTTAAATACAACTTTTAAAAGTCTGGTTCTTAAATTACTACTTCTCAAACATGATTTATGCACTTCACCCACTTGTTCCAATTTATTTAAAGTTATAGCGTTTTACAAAGCCTCCTGGTATCAAAAGAAACACGCAGCAGAATAACACACAACTTCTCACTCTACGCATAAGCCAGGCACTTCTGTAGGAGGCTATTTAAAACTAACAACAACCTGTGCTGTTTAGTATCCACCACTCCAGCTCATGTGAATAAGGCAAGTGAGTCCATGGACAATCATCTTTACAAATTACATGGAAGAAAAAACCCTTGGCACAAGGCAGCCTTGAAGGTTTTCTCCTGCATCTGGTGCCCTTAAATGGAAATTGAAAACCTTGAGTTTCAAACTTTCGGAAGAGAAACTTACAATACCCACAATGCAAGACATGGCCACGTACCATGCTCTTGACGGTACCTAATCCCACCTTTATGTAGAGCCTGACTTCCAATACCGCTTTTCTAAGGGTGCCACAAGTTCTGACTACAACTAGAAAAGCTTTCAAACAAACAAAAAGACAAAACTTGTGCCAGAGAGCCCACTTGAAGTTTGTTTTTCATCTTAAGAGACAGCATCCCGCTGGGTCTTTTCCAAGAAAGATTCCCAGAATGACTGAGAATAGACCAAATAATTTTTTTTTTCCTATTTATGTGAGTTAAATTTCATTTCTAATCTTTAATCCAATCAATAGATCAAGCTAGTTTTTAATCTTGGTTTTACAAGATTTTTCTTAGGGAACAGCATGGGCCTTTGCAAAATTAGGGCTTTAAGAGGTTGCGTTTTGGACATGTCATATGTATTTAGGCAGCAACATTTTGAGGCAGAAACTCTTTGTACAAGACCTACCATAACAGGTCAAATCTAACAGGAGCTTTCAAGCACTTCTGGAAAATAAATAGTTAGCAGTCTGGTCCATATTTAACATCAAGATGACACCGTGCTCAGAGTAGCTTTGTTAATATAACAGCTGTCATCCACTGGATTAATTTTAGTAATAGATGCTTGTTTTAAATGGGAAAACCCAGAAGTCTTATGTTGGGAAAGATCAGATTTAAGGACGATGAGGAGCACTTTTCTCCCATACTTACAACGGTCTATTCTCACAGACACCTGCTCATGGAAGAACTTACATGAATTATAGGTATAAAGAATTACAGGAGTAGCCTTTTCAGTTAAAAAAGATTTGGCTTTATGCGGTGACTTATGCCTTGCATTTACTGCAAACTATAGCAGGGGGAACCTCATACAGATTTTAATGTTCCCGTTTGTTCTGTAACACACATTTTTGGATTAATTCCTTAAGCAAAATTTCCACTAGATTGAGAGGAAAGAAACGTGGTCTGCTTCGGACCACAGGACTCGCCTCTTCCGTTCCATTTTATTATTTTTCATGTTTAGTTAGCTTATGCTTTCACATGGTTAACTATGCTGTTTATTGCAGGATTTAAACTCATAAAGCTGACTTTTTTTGACTAGTTTTCATTATTATCCTGGAGGATATTTTTTAAGAACTTACTCTTAGGGGGAAGGAGAAGGAAAGGCTGAGATACAGAAAGGCGAGTTGTCCCCCGAGTTCCCTCCTTGAACATTTAGGCAAATTATAAAACAGCATCAGCTGCTGAAGTAGATTTCAAGCCCCCGCAGGTTGCAAGCCAACACTGCCTCAAGTCATCGACCCCAGGAACATTTTAAGAGTGATGGTTCCACATGGATGAGTTACTCTGCTTTTTTTTTTTTTTTTTTTTTTTTTTTTTTTTTAAGTCTTTAGGCACAACTGCGCTCTCCTTCACTGTCAAACATATCTGTCTTTTCCCACAGCCCCGTGTTTCTCTCCATTGTAGCCATGGCAAGGAAACACACATTCCAAACACGTTCAAGTCCCCTTTCTCCCATATATAAAAAACATAGAAATGGAACTGTTCAATATACACACACTGTAGGAAGCCACCCACAGAGCAAGGACCTGAGCTTTACACTTGATATGAATAAGTCTGCAAGAACAGAACAATTTTTTTGTACCTGAACGCAAGATACAAAATGTTCTTTGTCTTGTATTTTAAAAGCATTCAGCGTCAGGCAGCAGGCATGAATAAACTGGACCCCAACTACACCGAGCTGTTGGGGGAGGATCCAGTTATTTTATGTTAGCACTTCTTCGCGGTTTGCAAAGCCCAAGCAAGCGCAGCCAGCCTGGGGCCGGCCACAAAGCCAGGAGATGGCGCAAGGCGGTGAAGGCCGCAAGGCCCACGGCCTGACCTGGGAACCAGCAGCAAAGGAGAGCAGCAGGGAACAAAAGCCCTAAAATTTTGCAGTTCAATAAAGCCACAGAGCAAGTTTCCAAACCCAATGCTAGGTTTATTTGTACAGCTTTAGCTAACTTTGCAGGATAAATCCTGGAAGAAAGACTGTCCATTTATACACTGGGGTAATTACTGTGCTGTCAGTCAGTGCTCTGCCTAGGCGCTCTCCTGTGCACAGCCAGCACAGCGCGTCATTAGCTCAGATGACAAAATCCTCCCAAACTATGTGCATTCAGATCCTGACTACCATCTTCTCACGTCGGTGTGAGTAAGGAGGATCTGACGGTCCCTGACAAGCCAGGGTATGGCAGGCTGAAGTAAAATTGAATCAGGCATTAAAAGTACCCATTTCTCCTTCCACTCAGAAGAACAGCAACTGGTTATTACCGAAGGTCAGCATGAAATAATACAACTGTTACCCACAACACCTTTCTTGGTCTCAGTGAATACACTCTTTAGGCTCTTTAACTCTTGAATATGGCTATTAACCTTGCTTCCATCTGCAATTAGAATAAGTGGCTTAATTACATGATGAATTGCTGTGTAGACATCAGCTAATACAGTCATATTCAGCAGAAGGGTGTGGCAAAGTTATTTAACTTGAAAGAAACCACCTTTAAATAGATCTGTCATACTTGGGGAGGGCAGAAACGTCTGTTCTGGAGACAGACACCACAAATCATGGGTCCAATCCTGTACATTTCTTCGCGCCCATAGTCCCCTTGAGCTAATTTTCACTTGCTTGGAAAATAAATAAGGGCTGAAGGATGAAGGCCTAAATTTTAAACATTATTTTTCTGACATTTGTTAGATTATTAGAACAGAAAGGTGTACAGAAAAAGTTTTCTTTCATGTTTCGTGTGCTTTTAGACTTCTGCTTGGGTAGGGTAAAAAACCAAACTCTGGGGGCGGGGGAGTTAATACTGTGCTTGCAAAAAGCCTAGGGAAGGTTGTTTATCTAAAATCAGCTGTTCCAATTAGGTACTTTTATGCAATAGATTTTTTTCTATTGGTCTGACAACCTCCAAATAAAAACTTCTTTTAACAAAAATTGAGACCAAATGTGAATTGATGTATTCCTCCAGCCTTAACTGGAGTTAGCCCATTTACAGAAAAACCTAGCTTGAGTCTGATTTTAAAACTTTATTTTTTTAAAGCAGGACAGAAAAACACTGACATAAAAGCTTTACTTTGTATCTCCAGCTAAAAAGCACTGCTGAGTTTGTCAGTGTACTGATCACTACATAAAAGATCACAACTGTCACCCAGAAAAAAGGCATTTTTCTGTTGCTTACACAGAATCAGCAACTGGACTTGGGAAAGTCAGAGGAAGGTTTCACCATGGACCCCATTCCACAGCAGTGGTTAAAATTTTGCCAAGGACTTTAAAATACGATGAGGTCCTTAAACGACAGGAAAGGCAGGCAGCATGTGAGCATTGGAGAAGCACATTTCAAAGAGGATCTGATAGGGAAAGGGTTGAGTGCCCACCAAATTGTGATAAGATGTTAAACAGGAATTTGTCCCTCTTACCAGTGATGTGATCACATTAAACGCAAGTTACAAGGACAACCACACATTTTGTCCTGATCGAACTGATTTCATAAAAAATTACCCTGCTGCATTATTTTTAACATAAATCTACCTTTCTCAAAGAGAGAAAAAAGTTACCATATCTGGAAATAAGCAAGAAGGAATGGCATATAAACACTAATAGAGCAGCAATTTTCAGTTAACCTCCAGACCAAGAGCAATTTATTATGTAGCCGCTAACTTTGGAACTAGACATGGACATCTTTAATTTTACAAGACACTGCTGGTTTTAATTCTCTTAGGTTGCCTTCATTTTGTCTCAGGTTTTCTAAAAGGAGATTCCAGGGCCGCATTTTCGTTTCTCCTCTATTCCCATATGCAAACATATATTCCTACTTCATTTTCCAAGACACATGGCTGGATAGTGGTGGGAAATTACCTCGAGCTAAAAATAATTCAACTCCTTCCCCAACTTTTAAAAACACTTGATTGTATACACTACTCAGTAAGAACCTGGCAAGAGTTTCAAGTGCAGAACAGTACGTGCCATACATATCCTTAGACAAGAGTTTAATCATAAAGATGTTGCTTCCTACCTATCTGCATGACTCTGCCAAACACAGAGTTGTTGTCCACAGTGCTGCAATTCCATCTTCTATGTCTGAACTGATACTGGCACTCCTTAATGCCCGTCTTCGCACCCTCTCCAATGAACTGCATATGGTCCTGATACAATTGGCAGAGTTTCTTCTGTCCTTGGGAAAGCCCTGCTAGCTGGCTACATAGTGGCTGGGCTCCTATTATATATACCTCTGACATCTGAACAGGGTTCATGGGGTTCATAGGGTTCATCCCTAAAGACCTGCATAAAGAAAGATTTGGAGAAAGATCTGGATTAATAAAAAAAAAACTCAAAAAAAAAAAAAAGTCTATAAATCCCAAACAGAACTGTAGCTTATACATGAGTATACAACTTCTGGTTTTGCTAACAGGTGAGAAAAAAACCCACTTAAATATGAAAATTTTGTTTTAAAGACAGCACAGAAGTTTTTAGTTTCCATCCATGTGGTTATCACCATACATTAGGGACTGAAGTAAGACACAGACTTGGAAGACTTGCATCTAGGCAGTCCTTTACCAGCTCAAATGGACGTAGTAAAAATAACAGAAGCTCCAAACAACTGCAAGGCCAGAAAAATAAATAAAGCAAAAACAGAAAGAGCCCCCCCAAACCCCAATTTACTTTAACACACATTTTAGATTTAAGTCTGGATTTTTCAAACTGTTTTACCATGAACAAACAGGAAAACCTTTAACAAGCCAGAAGTTAGAAACTTGCTAAGACTACTAGCTTCTTCTGAACAACACACAAAAGCACAGAGGCAAGTATATTCACTGTAAACAAAATCAACTTTGTTTTCTTAATTCTTAAAGTGCTCTTCACATGATACATTTCAATTAAAAGCAGCCGCTAATCCAAAAAGGTCACTTGAAACAGCAGAGAAACACCTATTTCAAGAAGTCCCAACATCGTACACTATACAGAAATAGATAATTTGCCAAAGCAGAAATTTAAATGTACTTCTTTGTAACAAAATATATTTATAAACATGTAAGTTAAAGAAATGTTCAAACCGAAACTTTAATAAAAGTTTTTACTTGTAAATCAGCATTCTCTCTTACATATGCAAAAATCCTAATCTAAGGGAGTTGAAATGACTCTTTTAAGAGAGGCAATTCCAGTAATTTAAGGATGATCAAATCCATAGAGAAACTACTGTACAGCATTCTAAAACCTGAATTTTACAACACAAGATGTTGCACATTTACACTTACTCGAGAGACCCGTTCATTTTACTACACAACGTATTACAACTAAAACATTACTCCCCTGCTCTCTCGTTCATGCGGTACTCCCTCAGACACAAAGTACCCAAGAAGTAAACAGACATTTAACCAAGCAAATCTTGACACCCCCTTTTAAAATCAAGTCGATACAAGATGCTTACCACCAAGAGCTGGCTTCTATTACAACCTGGGTAAAAGAGGAGAAAATGGCCAGAGCCACAATGAGGTACTGAGAAGCCATTGCACTGCCAACTGTCCCCAAAGCACCTCCTTGGATTAATACTGCAGAGGATTTCTAGAGGGGGGAGAAAAAGGATCAGATTGTTTATTGCTGCTCAGACCATTTTCGAGCATTCAAGTTTAAACAACGGAAGTATCCGGGCCCCTTTTCACTTGACTCTGACTCGCCTGCCTTTCTCCCCGCCGAGGCTTTTTTGGTGCCAGACGCAGGCACGTCGCGGCTCCCGCTCCACCGGGCAAAACCCACC
>VYZV01021191.1:182594-214084 GCA_013401275.1 Pandion haliaetus
CCCCCCTCCCCTCCCCCCCAACCTCGCCCCGGGGGCGGGCGGCCAGCCCGGGACCCTGCGCGCCCCCGCCGGCACCTGCCTGCCCGGACGGGGCCCAAGGCCGCAGCATCGCTCCCGGCGGATTTGTTGACTCCCTAGTATCCGAGGAGCTTTTCCATTAGGCATCCTCACAGCCTGGGCTGCGGTTCGTTCCTCGGGACGGCGGGTGAGGAATTTATAAATTAGGTGTAGCACCAGGTCCGGGGAGGGGGAAGGAATAAAGGGGTTGTTCGTTCCTCTTAGGAAGACCAACCTTAGTTTTATGCCTAGTAAATAATATTTTATTGCCTTTGGTTTACTGTGGCATTTCAATTATCCCCTTTAGGAGTCTGCAAACTGCGTGGGTTAAAGGTCATTTCTCAAATCACTAGAATTAGCAAAGAATAGCAGAAAACTGTAAAAAGGGGAGGAGCCGCGCAGTAAAACAAGAAAGATCGCCTGAAATAAACTAATAAAGAGCCCTGAGCTGTTTACCTCTCGCATTTGTAATCCCGAATGATGTTTATCATCATGTAATTGCATAATGTCATCGGGCACAGGAAAACGCCTGGCCCGGGACAATCAATACAGGCAGACAAGCAGGCAGGGCTGTTAGCGGCTTGGCAATAGGCGAAGCCAACACCAGATCATTTTTGTTGCCGGGATTCCTCGTCATTGCTTTTAAAAAGAAAACTGAACAGGGAATTTATAAATCACGGGCAAATTTTTAAGCTATGGCGCATAGAAGTGGAAATAAAGGGCAGAAATCCAAACATCCTGCAAGGCTTTAAGAATTTTAATTTCTTCTCGCTATTTAAAACAGCTGGGTGAAGCCAGAGAGGGCAGGAGGGAGAAGTATTGACAACGCTACAGGCATTCGTGCCGCCCAAGCTTTTGTTTTCCAGGTTTGTTGGCAATGGAGCTCTTAAGCTAACTGGACAGTCGGTCTGGTCTGCTTTACTGCCTACGTTGAAGTGTGTTCTGGAGAAAAAAACATAAATGCTCAGAGTAATGTAATAGGAAGTGCAAAGATATTGTTGAAAGTCCAAAGAGCAGAACCCCAAACAGCAATACTGTAGGATTTTAGAGATGAAGGTCTGCTATAGCTCTGCAATGCTCTGTAAACAGAAATGGATTATTTCTGGTCTTTTAGATGTGTTTCTGCCATTTTCCTGCAGAGTGATGCATTTTAACAAAGGAGTGGCCACACTGAAATACTGCACGCACGCATTCATTTTAACATGTAGTGCTGTGTGATTTTTATCTTTACACCTTGGCCAATGGCAAATATGCAGGCAGAGGCCGATAGGCATGGTTTTCCACCATGGAGAACCCATTTGGGAAGCAGAACTTTCGAGGGAAGAAGGTATTTTCCTCTCTTTTTTGTTCAGCATGGCATTTGAATGCATATAATATAGGAACTATTACACATATTGCCCTGAACCTTTGTGAAGGCATAGCCCATCTGCAGCTGCTTTGGTATGTCTATGCCTCGTGTATCTGCATATATGCTTTTTTAGGTGAGGGCCATACTTTGTACCATAATGGCCAACCGACAGAGCAAATACGTCATGTTATTTTGAACATGTAACCTGCCCTCTGCCCACCAGCACATCTACTCCAGGGATGACTTGTTATTTCAAGCTCCGAGGGACTGGGATGTAACTGCCTTGAAATCGTACGTGTACTTTCCTAAGGCTGTTTTCTTTCCCAAAACGTGCTGTTGCTTTCTTCTACAGACCACCCTGTCATCCAAAAGATGGCTAGACTACAAAAGAAATGCCAAAGGTGGTAATTTTATACCAAATCTTGCAATAATTGTTACTTTCCTATATGCTTAGCCACTAGAGGCAAGAAAGCCTGGGAAACTGTCTTTTTAAATAATCGTTTTATATTTCTAGCTTGCCTAACTGCTGAAGAAACTCTGACAAGAGACTAGAAGACAAAGAAAAGAGTATGGATGTCTGTCATGTCCCCCCGCCCTGTCCCCTTGCCCTCCCTCAAATCCCAAATTCATGGTATTGAAAGAAGCCAGGGTATTTGGGAGCAGCAATAAGCACTAGAGAGGAAGAAATAGAGTCTAGATTAGCATTCATCTTCACCAGGTGAAGACATATTTTAGATGCAGTGAGATGCAAATAAGAGGCAGCAGGCAACAGAGGAAAGTTTACAGGGTAATGAGGTGTCACAGATTCTGGTAAATACAGCAATCTACAAACCTGCAAAGTCTGTAGAAAAAAATATACCATTTTGCATTTGAATTGATGATAACTATACCGACTTGTTATTACTAGTAATGAACTGCATAACAAATAGCCCCCTCAAAAGGCTCAGCAGTTACATTATTAGCTGCAGAAAGACAGTTGTGGACTCACTTTTCATTTTTAATGTGCAAAACACAGGTGGGTTCTTTTCATTCCCTCCTACTGAGGTCTACTAAACCTTGCTGCCACTGCAGAAATCACAGCCCAGGTACAACATGTGTGTGTGCAGGGTCATTGAGGAAAATAAAGATATGAGAAAATTCTTTAAGAAAATGAGAATTAACTCTAAAGGCTGTTGAACCAGGATGGCAAACAAGTGCCACGTCTATTGGAGCATGGGGCTCGACTACTGTGAGCTCCGCCAGGTGGAAGATGGTCAAAAAATGCCCTCCAGGAGCAGGGAAGGCTGCACTTTGGTGCCCCACA
This sequence comes from Pandion haliaetus, assembly GCA_013401275.1. NCBI lineage: Eukaryota > Metazoa > Chordata > Aves > Accipitriformes > Pandionidae > Pandion > Pandion haliaetus. The sequence continues at coordinate 185,303 of VYZV01021191.1, forward strand.
GTGATGATTATTTTACTGTTCTGGGAGACCCGTGCCACAGGCAGCTGCCTGTGCCCAGCCCTGGCTCTGGCACCCTGAGCTCAGTGAGCTGAAGGTGCAGGTGCTGATGCCTGAAGGAGGTGTTCAAGGAGGACATGACTCCCTCCCAGGCAGCTGGACATGGGAAAGCTGCCTAGACCTCTGCTTTCTGTAGGGGACCTTGGTTACCTGAAAGGGGAGCTTCTGACATTTTTTAGTTCTTTCTCTGGAATAGCAAGGTTGTTGAAGGTTAATATCAAAGGGGTAACTTTATGCCCCCAGAAGCGTTTGCTGTTTTCTCCTCTGTCCTGCCTCTCTCCGGGGCAGGTGTTCCTCTCCTCGCACCTTGTGCCTTTTCCTACAAGCTGTGGGTCTTTATCTCGGTGATACCTCTCCCGTCCGCATCTCGGCCATTGCCCTGCTGCCACCATATGTCATTGGAATGTTTCAAGTAGTGAGTCTGGTTTACTTAAAGAATAGTGCTTTTAGAGGAATAATACTTTGCTTTGTTTCCATTAGGACCTTAAAAAAAACGTTTATGGGAGGAAAAATAAACAATCCCACCACCACTCCTTAACAACAGAGTACTTTCCTCTCCTAATGCTACCAGTTCCTTCTTTCACTGAGGCCAAAGGCACCTCCCATAAACTCTGGAGGGCTCTTACATGTTTCTTCTGAGTGGTCTGAACATAACTCTCCCCAATACACACACACAGAGGCACACAGAGAGTTCATTTTCCAGAGATGACCAGGCAGGGAGCTTTGTCACACCGACTACAGACCAGCACAGTCTCCTGGTTCTTCCTAAGAGAGCCGCAGAACCGTTGAGGTATGGAAGGCCATAGCTGCAGAGAAAGTCCGCACAGGAGATGACCGGGAAAGGACAGAACAAGGCTCTTTTCCACAGCCCACCTGTACCACTCACGTGTAACAGCCCTTTAGCAGCCCCGTTCTCACACACAGGTCTCTCTGCCTTGTGGCTGTGCTTCAGGTTCCCAACCACAGCAGCAAAGAGAGGGCAGAAGCAGCCCAGCACCATCTATAGAGGTGAGGGGTCATGCTGGGGTAATCTCTGCCCTTTAAGCAGACACCCCTACAAGCAGACTGCCATTGCGCTCCGTTTACACTGCTAATGTACCCCAGGGAGCCTGAGACGTGGTTTGGGGCTGCGCAGATGGCGCTGAGTGGTACATCACCACGCTTGTTTCCCCATCCTCCTTGGACCGTATAAGATGGTACTCCTACGTTAGGAAATTTTTTAATTCCATTTTCTGCCTGGCATATTTTCATGGTGTTGGTGTGATTGCTGTTACTCATGACCCACAGGTCACCAGGACTCTCAGGAGATTTTACTGAGGGCAAACCAGCAGACCATGAATGGGCAGGAAGGGGAAGAGAGGAAAGGGCACCACAGACTTCCCATGAGCGTGGAGCAGCCTGACGCCCACTCCTGACATGGTCACAACCATGCGTGGTTGCCTGGGGCCGCGTCCACTCCTGAATAGCACTACTTACCTCCGAGAAGATTAGAAGATTAGACTCGAGTTTATATTTGTAGCAGTATTAGCTCCTCAAAGTCTGCATAGCTCAAGGAGAAATGTAGGTGGATGCTGTCTGAAGCTCTCACCTGAAATATCACCAAGGATTTCTTTAAAATATATACACACACACGTCACCAGTAAGGTGTGTTTAAGAGTGAGAGGAGGGAGCTTGGTTAGGCCTTATATGACACTTATCTTAAAGACTACTTAGCTAATTCATCATTTCCTTAGGACTAAAGATATGTCATAACAGCTAAGCCAATGTATATTTGTCCATGACTTCTTAAAGCCAATACAATTCTGAACATAGCTATCAATCTATGCACCATGAGCAACACATCTGATAAATTTAACCCTATCTCTCAAGCTCCATAATAGTCTGTGACTTGACCTTGATTCTTACCAGTTTATTTAGAATACGGCATTGTTTGACAACTCATTTTACAAAGTTATTTAAGGTTTAAATTAATTTTGAACTCTTCATTTCAAGTATTTTATTAGGCAAACCTTGTGACTTGCTACCCCGGTGATACCATTGTCTTTATTTTTTCATGGAATGATTAAGGTACTATTTTAGCTCTATATTATTTTCCTCAATTTAAATGAAAATTGTAAAAAGTTTTGAAAATGGCACTGATAGTGCAAATGTTTGCCCACAGTGAATAACACAAGGATATACTGATAGCACAGCCGTGGGACCAGGTTAAATAGTATGTATTAAGATTCTATACAGAATAGGTGTGATGGCCACTTGTGTACAATCACAAATCCAGTCTTGAAAAGTTGGGAATTGATTTATCATGGACGACCTCTCATACTCTTCTGCTGTTTAGAGCCTGTAGACTTGTCACTTTTTGCAGAGTGACCTGACAAAAAATGCTTATAGCATGATCTTGGAAGAAACAAGGACCGTTGTGGTGGGTAGTGTACTGTGCTTCCGGGCAGGACCTGGCAAGGCAGTGGATGAGGGCTTCTGTGGTAAGGCCTCTGCTGCGCTCCAACCTACCTGAGTTCTGCTGTCAAAGTCCATAGCCTATGTATGTGTGACTCCTCTTGGTCTGCTTCTTCATTCGAAGGCGGAGAAAAACCATCCAAGCAGCTTACTGTGCTATTGGAGTTGACAGTCCCACAGAGATGGGAGATGATCTTCTGTTCTTTATAATAGTACAGAACACTGTAAGCTTTTTTGTTGAGTAGCTGTATTTTTGCTTCTGGGATAGCATGACAGGTATTCATTACTGCCTAGTGTGCTGCTTTGAACAGCCATGGTAATTGCCCAGCCCTACCTCATTGGCATCTGTCCTGGTCACAGCATTTCTTCCACCCAAACAGTCAGTAATAACCTATAATTCAAAGCATAGTGGTGACTCCATGATACCACTTTTAACAAAGCAGCCAAGCAAAGGAACATCTACAGAAGTAGCCACTTAATTGCTTGATAATAGTCATTGCACTTTAGTTTAGCTAATTGTCTTTATTATGGGTTGCCAATTTAGCAACTTTTCTTTATTTAATCAGCTGTTTTGCTAATATTTTCGTAAAGCACTTCCTTCCAGAATGTCTGAGGCTTACAGGGTAACATCTATTGTGTTTTCATGATCAGTTACATGTATTTCTACAGAATGATGGAAATGCCAGAGGCTAATACCCTACCTGCTTTTCAAGCAGAAGTGCATTTCCAGGCAGTTCCATCATCCTGTGACTTTTTTTTTTTTTTTTTTTGGCAATATCGTCTGAAGTTATTGTGAGGGCTGCATTATCATGAATAGGATATTATGAGGATATTCTTTATTTTCCATAGAAGCTGATAGTATTTCTTCACTATCCCACAGCACCAGCTTGTGTTCCTTAGGAAAATATTCCCAAGTTTTTCAGTATTTTCTTTGTACCTCTCCTCTTTATCAAAAAGGTACCTTAGTTAAAAGTCCCAGCTTGACTCTGTGGAAAAAAGGAGTATAGAATATACATTGTAAAAGTGACTTAAATAGTTAAATGTGTGTAGGGCTTTTTGCCACTAAGTAGGCAGGGTGCTCCCGTCCAAAACGCTGGACTTTATACTTGCCAATTGCACTGGAATGAATATTGACAGTCCTATCCCTGACTAGAATAGTTTTGGGGAAAGCATTCCTTGTGTGAAATACAATTTGAGCAGTATTTTATTATACTGTGACCCTGTGAGTACACAATCGGGAGGGACTCCTGGGGTTTATTTCAGCTGATTATGGAACACAGAGCAGAATACAGCCAGTGACCTCTGTAAATGATCACATATTTGACTTTTGGATAAGAAGTCATCTAGTCATAAATGATTTATCTAAAAGATTCTATCTGATCTGAGACTAAGCTTCACTCAGTTGCATTGGCAAAGTATGTAATGATTTATAAATTTCACATACTGTAGTACTTTAGAAAATATATTTACATTTTATATTCTTTACATATATCTGGACTGGATTTTGAAAGCTAGTTCAAAGTTAAATCAGATTTTTTAAAATATTTGTTAAAAAATATTCCTGCCTAAAAAACTGGTATTCATTTTAAGATGATATCCTGTATTCAATAAGAATTGTTAATATTGTCTGTGTAGCATAATTACAAAACTGTACTAAGATGTGGCACTCGAAAGAAGTGTCCTTTTCATCTTCATTCCTGTGGTGCAAGTAGGATGTGCATAACATCAAAACTACCTCTTCAATTGCCATTTTGTTTGTAACATGGTTTAAGGCAGCGACTTTGAAATGTTTTGAATATGCAAATAGGAAGAGATTTAGCAAAATAAAAACATCTGATTTTTTTAAATTTGTCCCATTCCCCTGGTGTTTGACCCTCCTGAAAGTACTAGGCTATCACACATCAAGGCACCATTCCTTTCGTATGAATTACTCAATTCAAGTATCTCATTTTCTTTATTTTCAGACAGCAGTTTGATGTCTGTGTTGCTAAGTAATCCAAATTCTTCGCAGAACTCGCTGTGGTGTCAAGGTCCAACAAATCAGTTGCAGAAAATGCCCCTTCAGTGCAATTTCTCACTAATCACTCAGAGTTTAACAAACGTGCCTGCATCACAATTTCTATTTGGAATTTCAAAAGTGAGAAGGAAAAACAATCATTGAGCCAAATTGATTAGGCACGTGAACTCTGAATAAACAGCATTTCTAAACAACCTATTTTAATATTTCCTGATTTGCCTGATTCTTTGGGACACTAATGATGGCAACTAATATATATTAGGAAAATTTTATAAGGTTTTCTATATTTCAGTCTCTATCATGCAAGATGCTGATTATATTCAAATCCCACAGCAAGCAAAGGAAGGAGAGCATTTTCCTATTGCACAGAATAGGACCCATAGGTAATCCAAGTCTGAAGCATGTGTTTAATTTCAGACAGTCTTACCTTAGGTGCTTCCTGCCTCATGCAAAGTCCTCTCTGCACCCCCAGAGAAGATGGCAAAGCAGACGAAGAATCACAGGATTCCTTCAAAAAGAAGTTTTCAAAGACTGCATATGGCACGTCTTCGTGAGGGAATTTAGAGCTAAAAAATGTGCAGAGCACTGCAGAAAGTAGAAAAATCAGTCCTGTACGCCCCTATGGCTGCAATGGAGAAGAGCAAACAGAATAGCAGCAAAGCATAAACATTTTAACTGAAATCATTCCCTGCGATGCATTAGAGAACAGATGTGGACGAGGATCGCTATGAAAAGGTATCAGTATCACCATGAGCATTCACATTACCCCAAAAGCATTTATAATTGATTTCAGGATCTAACTCCTGTAAAAATTTGCTCAATGTCAGTAGTTGTATTCTTCTATAAGCTATCTGGCCAATTATAGCCAAAAATGCCAAGCACTGATATCCCTTACTCACTTGAGAAGGACTAAGAGTAATTCCTTCTGACCTCAGTAGTGTTACTCATGGAAACAGGGTGCTACTCCTGTTCTCTGATTTTAAATTCTTAACCTGTTTCAAAGACACTAATGAATATAGTAACAGTTATAGTCAGATTAGTAAAAATCTCTGTATTTTAGCAGAATAACTATATCCAGTGCACTATGCTTCACATAGAAAGAAGATTGTGAGATACTTCAATAAGTCTACCTATGAATTGCAGTAACTGATGGTAACCTTGAAGAAAAATTAAGAATACCTGCACAATACTGAGGTCTGAAGAAGAGGCTTCCACTGAAATATTCATGTTCTTGTAACCAAGAAAAAAAATCCTTATCATATGAGCCGGACAGGTCTTTTCCTGTAGTTTTCAGACCTTGATGTTTTATTGACCAAACTCCTTGCTTTAGACTTGAGCTCATGTTTCCGAGGAAGTACAAGTGGTAATTATGCAAGTCTTTCCTTCCCTGTCATAGGCAACGTTCACAAGGGAGATTTACAACCTTCAGCTTTCAGATACGGAGACTGGTTGTTTAACTGCAGTGAGAATAACTCTGACTTGGTGAATGGCATCAGAATTGGAACAAATCCTCCAGAAACTGGCTACCTGGACAGCCCTGGGAGTTAGTTACTGGGGGGGGGGGGGNCTGTAGTAACCCCAACTGAAAGATTGGTCAGAATTTATTTTGTTTTAGAAAACAGACTCTTTAAATATCATGCATTTTACTCCCTGAGGCAATAGCAAATCTATCTATAGCAATAGCAAACTAACCTATGGACTGAATGATACTTATCCAATCGTAACAAATACTGTGAGGTAAGTGACCGTAATGTACAGACACTATAATGAGAGACTGCGTTAAGAGTTGGTAGGAGTAGAGTGCTGACATAGAAACACAGTCAGGACTACTATAACCAAAATACATTGTAAATGAACTTCAGTAATGAAACTTAAGATGTATTTTCTTATCAATAAGCACTCCAAAAGTCAGGCAGTTTGTTCACCTGAATTACATTTAGCTCAAATTCTGATATATAGAGGAAATGGCTTGGCCCCATGCTCCTGTAAATGTACGCATTTGCTCCAGAAAGAAGCACGTGGAGTACAATCAGAAACTTACTTTTAATCAATAGCCTTTCAGTTCACTTCAGTAAAGTTTGGATTAGTCCCTTAATGCACACCCTTATCACGACTGACAACAATTCTGCCTTCACACTTTTGATTCATCTAAGACTGGAGAAGGTACAAAGGGCAGGAGAGTTATACGTGAGGAATACAGCTAGTCCATAATGACTGCATTTCTGTGACCCTAAGTGGGTTGTAATAAGGATCTTTTTATTAAAACAAAACAAAACTGTAAGAGCTCTGGGGCAGATCTGTGTTCTCTTTTGGCCTGTGTTAACCTCTAACCAAAATCTGGCTATTTAAAAAAAATGTACTTCAGCTGTTTTCCTTTATTTTTGGAAGTTTAAAATGAAATATAAAGCCCGTAATAAAATGCATATGAGGACACAAGTCAATAGGCTTGAGAACTATGTTAAGAACTACACAACCATATAGGTCTTCATTAACAAGTGTGTTCTCATGAAATGCAGAAAATGCTTTTATTTGCTTGTATGCATGTTGTTGTTCATGGTATTATTTATTTCTATGGTAACCAAAGCAGCAAATACATCTATATCAGACAACAATAATCAAGAAAAAAAACCTTATTGCAAAAGAAGACAACTAAGAGCCAAAACAGAGGTGTTTAGATGATGGTGTAATTTGCTATAATAACTGTTTAGCCGCATATTTGGCAAGCCCTGGATAACTCACTTGTGAGTAATGCATTTGTCCAAATTACATTCAAATAAAAAATAGTTACCATACTACATTATCATGCATTCTGCACAGATATTTCCTCTCTATCGATTTTCCCACGACAAGAAGTCTTCTTACTGAACTCAGGTTAACTGTGGATTGATGCTTATTTCTCTTGTGCAGCCTCTCCAAAGTTGGTTAGGTGATGTGGAGCCACACATCATCAGTCCTTCACTATCTGGAGCTATCTAACTTCCTTGTGCAGCCTCCCCCTCAACTCTCCACTGTCTGCTCCATCTGGAGGGAGCTGGCTGCTCTCCTCCAGCCCTGGCTCCCCGAGCACAAGGCAGCCTGCAGCTGCCAGAACATCTGCTGTCTCCTGGCCTCGCTGGGGTGAGTACCAAAAGCACAGCCTTTTTAAAGTTGGACAGTCGCCTCCATTAGAAACTGCATGAGTTCAAAGTTCCTAGATTTGTCCTGAGACTTGTAGCGACATGGGAATATATGGTATGACTATCTGTAACGCAAATTCAAGTACACATTTCAAAGGGATACATGCGTTGTCTTTAGGATGCACTGGCATTTTGCCTGCTCTTCCTCTGCATCTGTGGTGATCTGGTTTTAGAATAGTCTCATTCTGAAGAAAGAGTCATTTTGAAGAGCAAAGAGTGGGAGGAATGTAAACCCAAACAAAATCAGTCCTTGGTTCTGCAATTGTATCCATCAAGGGTGGGCTTCTCAACAGGGCTACTGCTGCATCAGTGCCTCCAGGTCATACCAAATCTGTAGTGATGTGTCGTGGGCTACTCCTGGTAAAGGCAGAGGTTGCCTCTTGTTTGAAAAGGTGCATTTGAAAAAGAGGTGTCTTGTTTGAAAAGTTAGGAGCATGAAACAACGTCACTCTAATCTCACAGGAGGGAAATCTGTACAGCAGCCCCCCATCAGCTGTCCTTCTCATACATGGGTCAAATCATGCCCTGGCGACATGCAGGGCTCCCACTGACTTCATAATGGGAAATGTATCACTTATTTAGAGCTGACTTGGCTTTATTTAGAATGATTTAATACATTAGTTATTAAAAGTTTCGTGTTTTGGAGAGGCAATATCAACAGGTGAAATACAGCCACGCAGTTCTTTGACGCCCTGTTTTGTACTTTCTGACAGGTTTCTGCACAGGGCAGGATGCAGTGTGCATAATTAGTGCGGCTCTTCCAGAATCAAATCCTGGACATGGAGCACAGTGTGAACAACCGGGAGATAGAGAAGGTGTTCTGCAATTGGCTTTATCCAACCCGTGCTGGCACAGAGCTTTTTGGGGCTCTCAAGAGCGTGTCTGAACTGACATGTTGGCTTGAAATGCAAGCCAACACATAGCTTCATCCCCTGAATATCCCCCACTGCTTATACTTTTGCTTGCTCAAACCTTCAGCTACTTTGGCTTAAGTCTGGAGTGAACAAACAGGCTCCCTTTGGAAGAAACCTCAAGCGCAGAAGAGGTTGACCCTTATTCAGGCTCTCTCCTATGGGGCTGGAGGAGCTCTTGTCTGTATGAACTCAAACTTCGACTTGAGGCGCGACGTTCCTGCAGGCAGAGCTTCTCCCAGGAGGCACCCAGCAGACACAAACACGCTGGTCCTTCCCCTTCCCCTGGGGCCCTCACAGCCCCTTTCTACAGAGGAAAGAGGAGACTCCTGGCTGAAAACAATCTTACAGAAAATGGGGCTCAAGAGCCTTTTACAGTTTCTCCAAATCCACTGCCGTCCTCCTCTATGTCCTCCATACGACACGTTGGCACGTACTGTCCCCTTCACCGCGCACAGAGGCAGGACCTGGCTTTAAAGCAGGAAGTGATTAATGCTGAAAATAGAATAAAAAATGTGTGTTTCCCATGGAGTGGGATGGAGAGTCCCCTAATAGGGGCACTGCCAGAATACAGAACAAGACCATTCCGAAAAATTGTGCAGGTCTAGAAAGAAGATAGAAGCAACTGCTACTCAATTTATAGTATTGCAACTCAAAGCTAAGTAGTCGTAAGTAGAATACACAATAAATGTATATTTAGCTGTAGTTAAAAGTGAAACTTAATATCCTATGTTAGTACATAGTACTCTCTTACCAAGAAAACTAATTTATAGGTAAAGAAACAGAGCTTAAAACTAAGAGACTGTGTGTTTTTAAATAACCAAAGTAAAATGCATACTTACTTACCTTTTATTCTCCTGCTGTGTGTGCCGTGAGCTGGTCCAGGGAGTTCTATGAGGTAAGAAATTCCTGTTCAACAAAAGTTCCTTTTCTAAAAAAAGTGAACATAATGGAAACGGGGAACCACTTACCAGGCAGCTGAAAAAGGAGCTGACTGTGCAGAGAATTTCACACCTTATGGCTTTTGGTCAGTAAAGTACATAAACAAAATGTAATTTTCTATGCAATTACACAGGGTCACACAAGAATATTATGTTTTAGAAACCCACTCAAAAGCATATTGCTCTCTAAGAGCCCAATCCGGAAAATGGTTCCTCACTTCAGTAAAGTTGCTCATAAGCATTTCTGGGAGTGAGGCCTAGGAGACATTTTCCTTCTTACGCTTTCTTAAACAGTTTATGTGATAGTAACAACAGGAAGATAAATTACTTTGAATGGTAGCAATTAGAGAAATAAGGAGCATGATAGATTTACCATGTGGAAAACATCTCTCACACATTTTCTTACAGTCATTAAACCTACTTTTAATGACACAACACTGATTTCAGAAAGAAACAAAGTTTATTTGATGGATATAAACAAGCTGATCAACACTAAATACTTCCCATACACATGATAACAATGTTATGAACTCTAAATACCTTGGTACTTTACACTTCTACTAGACATTAAATTACAATGACTGTCTAATACATGCCCACTGGTAATTTCTAGGAATTCCTTAGTTTCATATCAATGTCCTTAACCATATATCAACATCACAATCCAGAACATGCCACTCACTTGAAAAAATTATTACAAGAAGCACTATCAAATGAGGATCTAAGGTAAATAGGGAATACTGACCCATTGCTGCAGAACATCACATTCAAACATCACCCTACACACACAAAAAAAACATTGCAGATATAGTTTATGTCAACACATCTGAGGTCTTTTCATAAACACTGTTTAAAAAGTAAATTGAAACCCACTTTCAAATGAAAGTCAATGTGCAGGTACGTGCATACTGGATACGCAAAATTCATTAAATACAAAATTCATACTGTACATTTAAATGAAAGAAAAAATGTGCAGTACAAGACTGATCTCACATTAAAATAATAATCATTATCTTAAGTGTTAACCAAAAGTTGGTTTGCTTGTTTACACTTAGAGGGGGGAAAAGATCTACCAAACATTGCTCAAATAAAATATTTCCCAACATCACAGTGTTTATTGTAAACCCCGAGATTCTATTTTAGTATATGAAAAGATTTTCTCCAAACATCACAGAGTATCACATGAAATGAAAAGAAGAAGAAAAAAAAAAAAAAAACAACAAGAAAGAAAAAAGCAATGTTAGACAAAATTTTCCTCTTTAGGGGCTAACTTGTAGGCCCTGATAAAAGTTTAGATCATTACTCTTACCAACATGAGTGGAGCAACAATGCCCCTAAAGTAATATTTGTGACAAAATTGGCACATACATATAAATATCTAACTATACAGTTTTGTTTCTGTGACCCTATTTCCCCCCTAGTTTATTTCCTACTTCAAGTATTCAGTTGCAGAGTTAAGGTAAAGACCTGATTGTAAGAGACACAGACGATTGTCCCCTACTGTGACAACAAATTTGTCATGAGAAACTAGTTTTGTTGTCCGAGTTTCCAAGTGCAACATTTGTCATATGTGCTAAATATACTCCCAAAAGCTTTGCTGTTTCAAAAACAAAGATCTAAAATGCCATTGAAAGTTAAAGGACAAACTTTTTAAACATGAATGAAATTGGGATTATCTATGCTATACTAATTCTATACATTTTACTCTGTTTACTGAAGACAGGAGCATCCAGCAGGACTCCTGCTCAAATAAATTGCTCTTTGATTGCACCAAGAATTGTGGTACAAATAAACAAAAATATCATCTCTAGGCAATAATTTTAAAGGGGTTACTAAGTATGGCTCATGTAGGATGTTTAGGGTTAATTGCACCACAGGTTCAAAAAATAATCTTTCTAAATTCAGTGCAAGACTTTAGGAGTATCCATTTAGATTTCTCTTTTTTACAGCAGCAAAGAAAAACTACTAAGGATTAAGGCCACCCATGCTTAAATATATTGTTTGTCCTTTAAAAATGCAGATATTCTATTCCCACTCCCATCAGCATGGAAGCATTTCTTCCATGGGCAAAAAGACGCCTCAATTAAACAGCCAAACATTTGCACATGTTTGCCAGACTGACTGAAAATGTTCATGGAGTCATAAGGATCCTCTCCTTGAGAAGTGGTAGAGATTTGACTATCAGTTATATTCTCTCACTGAATGTAATGACTTCACATTTTTATTTTTCCTTGCATGTGCTTTAAATGTATTTTACTAGATACATTTTGTTCATACAAACAGCCTTTAAATGCTATTTGTTCATTGGTATTTTCTTTATCATCTAAGATTTGTTGGGATCCATGTTGGAGACTGTTTTTTCAACATGGAAAACAATAACAAACAGTTCCTCATCTACAGGAGACCTAATGCATATACTGTATTCACAGCAATCTTATCTTTATTTTTGTTGGTTTTTTTTAAGAGTCCCAGCTTTTATTGTCGAAAACCTGTATGCATTTGGATGGTAAAAGGTTGATACATCCTTGTGTATATGTCCATATATATACATACATATGTATTTATATATGCCTCAAGCTTTTACCATCCAGGAATAGATGGTATAAAATCTTATATTTATGCTCAAATTAGATGTCCTATGCATTGTCAGAGACACACACCATATTTTCATAAAGCTAATCTTTGTCATCAGTTATTAGTACCAAAAATTGATTTCATTTCCAACCTGGCCCAGAGCTTAATACTGGTTATACTATCAATATTTTTTTGGTTTTGTTTTGGTTTGGGTTTTTTAATTATTATTATTATTTTATCAGTAGATATAAGAAAACAGAGGAGGGTAAAGGCTTGGTGTTTATTTTTTGGAAAAGCCCACACCTAACTGGGGGTAAGATTAATGCCAACACCCTTAGACAGCATTTTACTAATACCTTTTTGATAATCTAGTGCAATAGAAGTGATACTTTAGAGTAGACTAGCTAAATCAGCAAATGCAGATACCACATCTAAGAGAATCTGAATTACTTATTAAAATCATTATCAATTTACTAAAAATTAGTTAAATAATCTGTTTAACTGAACTTCATTAAACAATAATATTCTGAACAGATGGTTTCTTTGTGAAAACAGAATAACTTGCAAGACCCATTAGACAGAAATGAAGCTTTTATAATTTCTGCTTGAGTCTCCTTCATTATTTTCCAAAGTATCAAATTTCATAGTAGACTACAAGAAATAATGGAGAAAATGCCAATTAATGCAGCATTTCATTAGGTATCAACCTTAGCATTCATTTTCTGCATCTGTGATCTTCTCCAGGATATCATGGTCATGTTTGGAGATCCAATGCAATAGATTATCATCATTACCTTCCAGTGCTACATTTTTTCTTCCTCTTTCGCTAGTTCCTCTGACAACTGTAACGAGGGAACAAAATATTCCAATTAATAACATGATTGATGCATACAAAACATCCTAGTTTTCATCTAATGAAGCTTCTCATAGACATCAGTGGATATATTGCTTTTCTAGGGACTAAGGATTAAGTAAGGATTTAAATTCACTTTGAACCCACTTATTATGTTCATAGGGTGACAATTAGTTTTACAGCTGATTTGTATGACAAGATCCCCCCTAAATGGGAAAGACTTTAAATTCCAAAGATGTGAAATACTGTTGTGCTTGTGATTCTGTAAAGGGTGAGTTTCTTATCTACAAGCACAGTAGCTTCGAAGTGGAAGTGCTATTAATAAAACAAAATGTTTTTATTTGGAAACCAAAGGAATCCATTTATTTCCACTCAGTTCCATGGCAGGTGGGAATATGTAGTACCTCCAGCAACTCTCCAAAATTAAAGGTACCGAAAGCAACATTTTATTGTTATATTTTAAGCACTTTAACTCCACTTTAATTTACAAAACAGTGGAGAAAGGTTTTATGGCTACAAGAACCTCAGATTTATAAAAGTTAAAATATACAAAAACCTGTTGTGAGTTTTTCAGCCATACAGTCACTACTCAATGACTGTTGCTCTTCATGGCTTGGGTGCAAGAACCTCAGATTTATAAAAGGTAAAATATACAAAAACCTGTTGTGAGTTTTTCAGCCATACAGTCACTACTCAATGACTGTTGCTCTTCATGGCTTGGGTGGCGTTGCTGAAATCTAGGGGAACCACGAGAGGTAAGTGGTGTAAGCCCAAGCCAGTTAGTGGAAAGAGTCTTCCTGCTCTCCACGGGCTTTGGATGAGGCTCAGTGTCTGATTGGAAGCGACCACAGTGAGGCCTGAACGACTTTTATTGTTACACTAGTTCTGCTGCAAGCAAACGGCACAGTATTTTTGAACACAGGGCAGTGAACTAGTCTTATTCACATTATCTGTATATCAGATGAATGGGAGGACTTAAATGATTCCTTTACAGGGCAGTTGTTCATTTATCCACTGACTTTGTTTCTAGAAAAGTGGAAATGCATTATGTATGGGATTCTCCCTTATTGCCCTTGCATTTATGCAAGCTTAGAAGTTTCCAAAACATTCAATTTTCTGAAAAAGAAATTGCCATAGAATGCTTACAATTTTGTGTACAGCTGAAAAATTGTTATGTTTTTGTAATAGAGCTAGTTGACTAAAATGCCCCTTTACATTCTAGAATCTAGTATTTATCAGAGTAATTGTTCTGTGAGTAAAGTGAAACACCGTTCACAGAATAAACTTGCAAATGATTTTAAATCCCTGTTTTCAAGTTCATGTCCTTGTCGCAAGTACATGTAACGATTTTTATAATACAAACTTAGATCAATAGTTCTACTTTTCCACAGGGAGGTTGGTACAATTCTTCTGGTTAAAACACTTAGGGACTAATCCAAAGCCCACTGAAATGTGGAAAGGTTCCCACTGATTTTAACAGGTTTTGGATCTGGCCCGTGAATGGAGAAAAAATGACTTCTGCAGAGCTGGAAAGCCAGGGAGTTCCTAAAGTAGATCATGTTACTAGTTCTGGCACATAAAATCTTTGCAAAGTTTTTATGAAAACTGTAAGTCAGAGCAAGCGTTACATTTTGTGAACTGTGCATAGCTCCCATTCTTTTGTGTGCCGAGTATTTCTTAATCATCATTCAAAGAGATACATAGTCATAGGGAGCACCCATAGAAATTAATGAGGAGAGTGCATTCCAGAAACCATAGCACAAAAATGTCTATAATTTTTAACAGGTTCGCTAAAACATAATCACAGCAAATCTTCAATGTACTTGATATTTTACAAGCTGAAGTTCCTTTGCAATTAACACTCATTTATGCTCTTAAAAATAAGAACCCAGAATAAAGTATCCAATCTGAGGAATAGCAACAAATCACAAAATACAATCTCTCTCTCTTGCTTGCTCCCCAAATTTTCACTGGGGTTCTACTAGAGAATGAAACCCCACCCACTTAATCAACCCACCCATTCATCAGGAAACCATGTATGTATTGGAAGTGTAACAAAAACTTGTTCACCACAGGTAGGAAATGCAAAATATTTCCCAAGTAAGTCAAATGAATATATAAAAGGATATTGCTGTCAAATACCAACTGAGGTTGAGTAAATTAAATTTATATTTGTTCTTCAATGCTGTACTTGGTATAGGTCACTGAACCTCTAAAACAGAAATAAAATTTGGTAACGTACATTGGGCCTGAGATTCAGCAGTGCTCCAGCTGAAATTAATGTCTTATGAGTTTGGCACCTCAGACAGTCCATTAGATACCAGTCAATGAAAACAGCAGAAGGATGTGAAGATATAAAAGTGTAGTAGCCCACAAATATTTGCTCAGATTGTTTTTCCTTTGGATAAAGACACCTGCCTGATTACTACTTTTTACCTCCAATCCTTTCCTCTCAGCAGTGATTTGCAGAAACAAGCTGGTGAGGGTGGGTAAACACAAAGGGGTTAAAGGGGAAACTGTTTAATAACAGTAGTAAAATGCAGGCTATTTTTGACATCTGGGTTAATGTCCATTATGCTCCATATGCTTTCCAAATGTTTGCAACAAGCACCCAGATACAAAAACAGATACCCATTCACATAGGCTTAAATTGCCCTCTCCTAACCTGTTACACATGGTACCTACATAAAAGGCCAACAACTGATATGGTAATTAGTGAGTCAGAAAGAGAGGGAATAGCCACTTTGTTGCAGGGAATTGCTATCTGACCAAATGTTAGTAGAGAAAGATATCATTAATGAAAACCTGTTAGGGCTATTTCTGCTCCTTAATCTGTGACAAGGCATCTGTGTTATAATGTGACATCTTTTAAAAAGCTGTCAGGATGAATTCCTCAGTTTCCTTCTCTAGACTCATTCATCATGACTGTGATCAGAGTACCAGCAAATGATGGGAAGCTATTTCATTTTCTGGAAACAGGTAACTAGACTGAAAAGCAGTATTTAAAAAAATAAGACTATAACTCATAAAGTGTTTCTCAAGTGACCTCCTAGAACTCACCTGTGCCTCTTGCAACAACAAAATCTAAATGACATGAAGAAAAAAACCAAAAAAGCATTCTCAATTTTTACTTTTGTCTGTGCAAAACCATAAAAAGAATGATACAATTAACTAAGACAAAGCCCTGGCACAGTACTGTTCTGAATTCTGTCCCTGCCACTAGCTTGTTGTGTGACTAAGGAAAAAGTCATATCATTTTTTCTGTGCCTAACTTGCCCTTTGCTATAGCAGGGATAACATCAGGCTCCTCACAGGAATTTGCAAGGCTTAATGTTTTCAGTGTGCCTTAATAGTCTTGGATGAGTGCTAAGTATTATTATTTTTCAGTTCCTGCATTTGATTAAAACTGAAATAACATAGTAAAAATTAAATTAATATATTAAGTTACAAGTAAAGAGCAAGCATGTGGTTTGTGGAGCTACTTGTAACACTTTTAATACGAACATGTATTACAGACTAGGTGATTCCCAAGGCCTGTAATGACATGTACCATGTGGGCATAACTTAACAACTGCAGAATCCCCCCCAGATGTTTGATTCAGCCAAAAATCTGTTCGTGGCTTCTGTGCGAGCCCAGAGCTCAGACCAGTGGGAGCACTGTGGGCTGCTTTTCCCCTGCCCCTGAAGTGCAGTTGCAAACATGATCACAGTCCAGATATTTGCAACTCAGCACAAGAAACAATATTAGGTAGCACAGATCTGCTGGAGTGCTTGCCAGTATAGAGTTCCCTTAACATAGGATACGAAAATGGCATGATATGTACTATTTGAACTTCTCTGTCTTTACAGCCCCGACAATAAATACTGTTCTTGCTACTTCCTCCTGGCTTAACTCTCGTGGAAAGAATGAAAACCCACCTCTCGCTTTCTAAAGAATACAGTAACCTGTTAAAGCCTGTCATATCGATGTGAAAATCTCTAGCGAGGAGGGCCAAGAAGAGAAATAATTAAGACATCGAGTTGTATCCAACCTATGTAGAAAACTTTCGAGGCCGAGATGCCAAAGACACCTAAGACACTTGTTGAGCTGAGTGAAAAGGTAAAATCTAGTTTAAATTTATAGCATTCCTTCAGTGTCCCTCTAGGAGTTTGGCTTTTTGCCAGTGTTCCTTGTTAAAAATTTGTTAAACGTGTTTGGCATTAATGCAAACACAAAGTGCTCATTTGTTACAAATTCTATTGGAATGCATTCATTTAAGGCAATGAAGTAGTTACCAGAAAAGAAAAAATGTTCATTAAGTACATTTTAAAAATACAATGATGTATGCGGTGCATAACTATGGCGCCCCAGTGGCTATATAAATATCTGACAGAATAACCACAAGTTGTGTTTGGTTTGAAATTGGAATCTTTTAAACATAACCGATAGAACAAAAACTGGTTTTGTTTGTTGTCAAAACTGATGTTAGTCTTTCTTGTTTAGAACTAGTTAAAATAACCAAGGTTTTGGCATACAATTTCTTACATCTCAAATAAAGCCCACAGGTTAAAGTAATGCTAAAGGAAGTTTCTTGATTTGAACAGTAAGTGCAGCACTGCACATTATCTGGAGAACACTGAACACAAAGTAAACACCCTGCTTGGAGGAGAACAAATTTTAGTCATTCTTAAGAATTCCACTTCAGGAAATGTTACCTGGGAGATCTGCAACTGTCTGACAACATTCAGGTATACCTAGGCAGAGGTGTCCTGCTCTACTCTTAATGCACTAATCCTTTCAGAAGATAAATAGCTCAAACCTAGTTAACAAAATCCTAATAACAAATCTGTCTTTTATAATAATGTGAAATATCCCTGATAATGGTAACTCTTGATTGCGAACAAGCAATTCTGAGGTATATTTCTTAGAGGCTAGAAAATATCTTCTTAGCTACATTGTAAAAGTAGAAACATTTTTCTTTTTAAATTAAAGAAAATATTTACCCCATTTGTTGCTACTTATGTTTTAAATTCATTATACAGTAAACTTCAGAAGGATCTGCAGCTGGTGGTAGAATCACTGCATGAATGTGATGAACTTTCCGTATTGCTATAGTGCCAGAATTGTTAATCTGCATTAGGGATAAAATCAGATACCATTGGGATGAATAAAATCAAATGGATTCAAGCCCTCTCGAGAGTGAGAGTCCTTGAAAACTACTGTACAATTATATGATAAAATTAGATGAAGTTTATGAACCTTGAGACTATTTGGACAAGGATGCCTTCTCTACTGGGAACGTTTATAAATCAAAATTAGACAAGCAATATATGAGTTGAAAGACAGCTTTTTTTTTTTTTAATAAACTTTTTCTTTTCATAAAACAAGTCTAGTCCAAATCAAAGCTATTCAGAAATAGGAGAAAACTCAGCACATATTCTTCAATCTGTCACTTTCACACTGAATTACAAAGAGGGTTATGGGAAATGTTATGGATGGCTTCAGACTAGCACTCCTCGGTGGGCTGAGCTGGAGTGTATTGAAGATGATGGAAGAATTTCCATCGACTCCAGTGGACCTGAGAGCCGCTCGCAGAGGCAACAGTGACTCAGCAGCGCAGGGCACGGAGCTCTTTGTCAAGACATTTATGACTTCCTTAAGATGCAGCATGTGAGGCCATTAAGACTTCTTTTTTTTATTAAATGAAACAGAAGTGACAAATAAAGAAGAGTTCTTAGGTAAAGTGGTTCAAACAACAAGAGTTCCCAGTGTGAACCTAAAAACTGTCAATAGCAGAGATTACTTAATGAACTTTGAAGGAGCCTTTTTCATCCTTGCTGATGTGGAATGCCATTTATTCTCGTGCTAGGGACTAATTAGGGGCCTTTTTTGAAGATCAAGGTTTTGCGATCTCTGCTTCTTAATAACATGGTTTGCCTGTCTGCCACCTGGGACAAGGCAAGGCACTCTCTCTAACTCCTGAACAGCAGGCACTGCCTTAGGCCATTGCAAGTGCAGGCAGGAAACCGATCCTGCCTTTTCAGTCGTTTAACCCCTTCACTGCCGGCCCTCCACAAGCCCACTCAAAGTCCTGAATGGGCAGTGATCAGTCTAGTGGGAAAGCATTAATTTAATCTAATAAAAAATCGTATTATCGTATTGGTGCAGTGATAAAGATGGCATCAGAAACCACACTCCGGTTAGAGATTGGACTGAATGCATGTGGCAGTGCTTGCTGCAAATCCACATCCCACTTGCTGTGCTCCAAGCAGACAGACAGTTCGTGTTTCTGGTGGCTGGGAAAAGAAGTGGTTAAATAAAAGCTGTGTCAAGCCCCCAATCTAATAAGTCATCTTATTAGGAAGTTGTGATGCCCTGTTTGCCCTAGCCTGTGGCTTGTCTGCTCCACTGAAAGGTCTCCTGCTGGGACCTTTGTGGCATTATATGAGGTAGAGAAGGCTGCTGCAATATATGAGCCTCGGTTTTGAGCAGCCAAAACAGCAGGAGAACTAAGCTGCAAAGAATTAAACATGTAACAACTTAGTAAAAGCACAGACAGTGATTGAGGTTGGCCCTTTTGCTGTTGACACATTCTGGCCCCTGTCGGTTGTGGTCACTAAACCCATTAGAGTTGCAGTGTGGCAACATCTAGTTCAGCAAGTTCAATGTGTTTCTGTTTTATTTCTAAATACTGGACGCAAGCTGGCAGTGATAGGAGAGCGGAGTATGGCACCAGAAATATGTCATAAACACAGTCGTCATTGTCAGGGATGTGAAATTACTTTTCAAACTATTTATTTTTGGCAGATGGAGGTTGGGTGTATTTTTGCATTTTGTTAACTGAAATTTAATTGCAACTTGCTGCATGTTTTGTTTAATTTTTTTTTTATAAAAAAGGAAACCTCAAGATGCTGTTTTCTCTTAAAAGAGAAAATTTTCACTGGATAGAGAAATCTTTGTTGCTCAAAATTCATTGCAAAATAAAAACAGAAAAAACAAGCCCCCTAAAATCTCAGCTGGGATAAGTTGCACATATGAGCATCCACTTATTTAAATCAACACTCCCCACTGTTCTTATTTTTTTCCTTTCTTTAAGATAAAACATATATTTAATTCAGATTTTAAAAACTGGATTGTGAAATGGACAAGAAAGATGAATTAAATTACTGAAAGGAGATAGCACTGATATAACTGAGGGGTAGATTTAAATGACAAACCCTAATATGAGATACAAATCAGAAGAATACCCCTTTCTGTCTCCCTAAGGACTATACTTTTTTCAGGGACCAGTGCAAGGTTACTATTGCACGTTGATGAGGGTGCTTGCGGTCCCTGAGCACCGAAGGTTCTGTTTGCCTTTCAAAACTGCATTGTGGTCCCACGTTTTGTAAATCCCTGCAGATTCATCACTGCCAGGAGTTACCGGGCTGTAGATATGGAGCAAACGATGAGTTGGCTGGACACTTGTGTATCTGAAACATCTCTCTCTCTCAAACCTGTTACGTGTTGCGGCTGCCCTCATTCCCAAACGAGCTAAAGCTTATGGAAGAGGTTAAATGTGCAGAGAATGATAAAGACAGGTCACAGCTGAAGGAGGGAAGGGGTTGGCAATCTTTTGTTCCTTCTGTCCACAGGCATTTCCCTGGTGCCTTCCCCTGTTTCTGCATGGGTGAGGTAAGAAGGGTTTTGCTCAGGTGTAGTCACCCTTTGGGTGCACCCAGCTCACTGCCCCTGGCAGCGCTGCTGAAGGCTTGGTAAATCTCAGCTTGCTGAGCCACAGAAATGACTGGCCACTCCTTTTGGAGGGACAAAAAAATGATGTCAAAGGCAAAGCACATTCTTTCTTTGGCCACCAGTGATGAAGGAGTGTTTCTTTTCTGTTCTTAGGAGTTCGCCTGAACCAAGCAAGGTCATAGCTGTGGCTTTTCTCTGGATGAGGGGAATTTCTAGAATTTGTAGGACTTATTTTTTTCTGTCATCTTTTTAGATTTGCTGATAGTTTAGGACTAGAAGGAAATTCTTAAAATCTCATACATATTTGTCTGGTTGTAGGGAGTATGACTTGGTCTTCACCTCATGCATCCTACCAGAGTCAGTCAATATTTAATAGCTAAAATTGGCTGGCTCTTGTGCTTGGATAACTCTAGTTACTGTGGCTGCCACCACACTCTGTTGTTAGAAGCATATTGGTTACTAGGTGTTGTACCAGAGTAAATACTAATAAATTTGGTGGTTGTGGTGAGGAAGTTTAATCCAAAAGCATTCCAGCCAACAAGCACGCATACAAGGGCTGTACTCCTTCTTTTGAAGTACCCAAAGGCTGGATGGAGTCTGGAGGAAGAGAGGTGGTGAGGGCTGAGTACAGGTTTCAGGGACTTCATGTGTGGGCCTATTTCTTCCCTTAGGAGAAGCCTGGATTCTTGGCTAGAGAGGACAAGTCTTCTTGGAAGTGCTGGGCATAGGATGGTGTGCTTAGGGCAGATGTCTCCAGTAAACTGGCAGAAGTTTGCTGGGATTATCTTTTTCTTAACCAAATAATAATAAGAAAATTAACTAAGATGCATCTAATGGCTTGCATCTGCTTTTCCAATCACCTTAGATTGCTTATCTTCTAAAGTTGAGAATAAACTAATAAGCTTCAGAATATTACTCTCTGGATCTGAATATTTGTACCAACAGCTGTATGTCCCTATCTATAC
This sequence comes from Pandion haliaetus, assembly GCA_013401275.1. Classification (NCBI taxonomy): domain Eukaryota; kingdom Metazoa; phylum Chordata; class Aves; order Accipitriformes; family Pandionidae; genus Pandion; species Pandion haliaetus. The sequence continues at coordinate 206,965 of VYZV01021191.1, forward strand.
TTCATAATTTAGGTAAACCATTAACATGCCATTTCTTTAGTTTGTTCTGCTAGTTAATAGCCCTGTACTCTTTAAAGTTATCCTATCAGTTATATTTAAATACTAATTGTGCTGTGGAGAGCATTGTGAGGTATGCTTATTGTATTAATAATAGAAAAGAAATCAATATGCCAAAGGACAGCTCACCTGTCACCTTTTGTTATATACCAAAAGCCTGTTTTACCATACATGAGATATACTTTCATCTTCTTCCCCTCCAATGATGCTAAATATTTTTTATTTTACATGGTTCATGATATGAACCTACTTACAAAACTAGGTTCAGTTTTAAGTGTGATATTTACAGTTGCATCTTTTAATATCAAGAAGAAAGAGATACAGCTAAGGAAAGTGTTAGTAGGTTTGGTCTATTTGAAGTAACACCAACGCTGGATCCACTTAAAACTCCTGGAACTGCTAAAGCATTACAATGACTGTGTGTGGCAGCGTGAACATGACCATACATGCTCGACAGCTACTTATTTTTTAAATACCCATCCAAGCAACATGCAGCATTTTGAAATCTAACTTGTGTGGTCTAATTATGCAATAATTTTTATACTTTAGGCCCCAATATTATGAGCTTCTCCACAATTACAGGTCTGCCCACACATTTCTCAGTGCATGATAGGGAGGACTTAGGGACCAGTTCTGGTAAGCCTATAAGCATATGTTTTAATTTTTACTCTAAGTGAGACTTAAACGTGCACCTAACATTAAGAGAATGCTTAAGAGTCTATCCTGAAAGGGACCTTACAGGCTCTCCTTTTACTAAGGGCATGCATATAATATGCCATGCAGATCGAAGACCCAAAGTTAGCAGCATACTAATAATAATGACTATTGCATAAAGGGAAATAATAAAATAGCAATAAGCAAATTGTTTAAGCAAAATCTTGCCCCCCTCCAACCTCCAAACACCATCTTTTTAACAGTTTATGAACTCAAAAGTGTGCAAGTGTTTAAGACTTAGTGAGATCAGAGGCTTAGATTGCAAGATTTCCAAAGGAGATACTGAGACCTTCCATGCAAGTGTCAAATGACAGGTAAACATACACAACTAAAAATATGAACTTCATTATGAAACCATATAAGATTACAAGAACAACACTTTCTACTTGATGCATTTATAAAAAATTGATGCATTGCAATTAAACTGTGTTTAGCAATACAAGACTAGTAAATTTATGAGCAAAAGCAATCACTACAATCCATCATTAATCACAACTTGCACTGAGTAGTATTTTTTTTTCTAAAGAACACCTATTTCCCTATGCCCATTTTCTTTCCCCTCTCAATCTCACATTCTAACTGTGCACAGACCTTCTCTGTTTTTTCTCTCTCTATTTTTCTGCTTGCCCACACTTTATTTCTCCCTCCTCTTTTTTTATTCCATCCTCTGCAGTGGTGCTCTTGCCACTCTGCCAGTCTCTGTTACCAGTCTCTGACCAGCTCATTGCTGTGTGGTGGTATTGGAATATAGTTGGAAATCATGTGATACCATCGTTGTTTACTTTACCTGCATATTGCAGTTCTGCTGGTTGGAACAAGATAAAGCACAAGAAGAGTAATTCACAAAAGCATTTTTGAGGACAACAATTTTCAAATTAAAAACAGTGAAACAAAACCAGAAGATCCTCTTGTGCATGCACAAATGCGTCAACCCCACTGAGGAAAAAGTAAAGCCCAGAGTGGAACTTAACTCAGAGAAACAGCTTGGAAAATAAGACTAATGGCAGTACAAACTTTGTTCATTCTTCCATTGATTTTAGAGGGAGTAGCAACAAAACTGGAAATTAAAAAAAATCTTTCCCACTGAAACAACTACATTACAAGAAAGACAAGATAGTTTCAGGACTACTTTCCAGAAGCTTTGTTTTTACTGGACTCTGTAATTCAAGAAGAGAAAACCGTATTTGACAACACATCCTAATTTCTCATTAAGTATTCTAAATACAAATAAAATTATCCAGCCCATTTAATTCTAATCTTCTGGATTTAGTTTTTTCCTCACACTTGCATGTCTTGCCTCATTTCCTACCTGAACTTAAAGATATGATATAGGTCACCACTGCTACGTACACCTCCACATTCATATTTATACACTTTGGATACGAGACACAGTGGCCTGTGCTATATAAAGAACATTAGAGTTGGACACAAAGATGTGGGAAGTTCAGCAAAAAAGCACATCTGGACCATGATTTCATAATTTAATTTAGTGTACTGTATTATGAGGGCTAGAATATAAAATACAAGGATTAAGTCAAAGAACGTGGTTTCACTGCATTTTTTTGATGAGAAAACCTTGTTTCTACAAACATTTGCATGGATCAAATCAAACTAACTTTTTATTAATTTGTCTAAACTACTTGTGCTTTTGAACAAGCCAATTTTTGTATCATATACCCTAACTGTAATTTATCAATTGTTTTATCATCAAAAGCAATTGATTAAGCCAGGAAGAGCTTTTTAACGGAGCTCAACAATTAACAATCATGTAAAAACTAACAAAAAGCCCAGTAATTTTCTCATGCAAGTCATGAGATCACAAACAAAGGACATAAAAAAGGAGGAGGAGGATAACCCATGTCCTTTGCAGAATTTCTTTCCAATAGAATGTTTTGGGATCTTTACTTTCATTTCATTAAATGAAATCTTATTTTTAATTTCCCAAGGTACGTACCTTCCACCATTAGGCATTGCCATAATAATGATCACAATTTGTTTTGTAGGCTCATAGAAAATGCAGCTTGTTCCAGTAATAATTTCTAATTCAGCTCTCCTCCAAATTTCAAAGTGTGGATCAGGAACAACTTCCACCTTCCACTATCGCTATGCAGAAGGAAATAGGGCCTGCCCTTCCCCTCCAGGGAATGCATCCTCCAGGTTCTCTGCAATGCACATGCCCCTGAGAGCGCAGGGTTCCCTCCTAAATCCAGAACATTATGTTTAATAACCATGAGCAGACCAATACCATCCACAAACCATTTAGCACTGTTCCAATTTCATTTATACTTGTAGTCTCTGCAGTCGGCATGGCAAGCCTGGGCAAGAGTTACACGATATTTGAGTAAGTACTGCTTGTATTATGTCTAGAATCCATTGCCTGATGATTTCCCTGAGTGTCCATATTGTGGGAAAATTTACCAATCATTTCATATTCACACCCTTCAGGCTATTAATGATTTTAGACTTCTAATTTTCCTATTTCTTTTCCAAACTGAAGAGTTATATTGCAATAGCCTCTCTTTACGTAGAAAGAATTTGAAATCTCTATCATCTTTTTTTCTAGCCTTTCCTGTGCTCTCTAGTCTCTCTCAGTGGCTTATCAGAAATGTGTGGGCAAACCTTGAACAGGTACAAGGGTTAAAAATGGCTTTGTGTTTAGGTATCTATTTCTTTCCTAACTATTTATAATATTGTTTGCCTTTTTGATTACTGCTGCAAATAAAGCTAAGTTTGTGGAGGACTATGCACAATAATTCCAACATCTCCATCCTGAAGAGTAATGGCTAATTTACCTGCTGACATTTGGTGCGTAGTTTTAGGGTTGCTTTTCTCCCATATGCTTCATTTTACATTTATCTATAGGAAATTTCATCTGCTATTTTGCTGCCCAGTCTCTCAAGTCACTGTAACCTAGATTTTGAATTTTCAGAATTCCTTCAATCCTGCAGAAGAACAAAATAGATTTAAAAACCATTTCATGGGAAATTCCCATTAAATATATCTGGTTTCTCAAAAGAATGAGCTGAAACCTGCAGGGCAGCTGGGATTGAGGGAAGGCAACAGTCATATTTCCATTCTGTGCATAATTCAACAAAGTGCCAATCCATGCTTGTGGAATCCTTTTCTGTGCTGGTGCTGCTGTTCTGTGCAGTGTCAGCTTTTTTCAGGATTATGCCATCATCAGCCTGTACTGGGACCCTTTAAAACAGCTGAAAGAAAAGGGCTCTTTTTGCATATTTATGCCATCCTGCTCTGAGCACTTCCTATTGGCCCCAGTAAATCTCTTTGCTAAATTTCAATTGACTCTCATGGTGTTCCAGCTGTTAGATAAACTTCCAAGGATATTTTTGTGACAGGTACAAACCTAGACAGGAAATCTCAAGAAGAAATCCTAAATTAATTATATGTCAACATTCAAGCCACAAGAAGGAGCAATTGTCATAAATTTTTGAAAGTTAGAATCCAATTTTAGTTGTAAGTGCAAAAAAGTTCACTGACTCAGTTGAGAGTCAGTGCCAATAAAATAATGTATTTCACATTCTTTAACAGTTCATTTTGGCTAAACATAGAAGGGAAGAAGCTAAGATTAGTGAACTGTATATTTAAATCACATAAAAAGACTACAGACATGAACCAATAACAAGTTGAAGATTTACAAATTATAATTCAGTATTGACTAATCTTATCTCACCTTTTTGAAAATGCATACAAAATATTAACTAATTTTGTGCTAAATGAAAACATCTTCACTACCTGAAAATCTGATAATAATGCCAACAAAATCTTTTTGCAATACCACACAACACGTATCCCAGCCCTCTTCCTCTATACGCACACAGACACACGCTGTGCGTTCTGTTTGTTTTATGAATGCTGGTAATATTGAGTAACCAAGGGGTTGAGAGGGCAAAGAGTGTTGAAACAGTACTGGCCCACAGAGGGTTGCCCGTGTTTCTCTGGTTTAGCATTGCTCTGGATTTCTTGACAGCTTTTCCAGTTCCTCTGCGACATGCCCTTGTAGAAACTCCGAAGACCGCACTGAGGACACATAGGCAGTTTAAGCGCTCTGCAGCCACCACCGGCTGTGCAGCTGGCAGAGATTCCCTATCCCGTTCCCCCAATACTCAAAACATTTTCCTGGGAACGCTGTCGAGTGCCATAACCCTCACTGTGCCGCTGCCCGGTAGCACTTCCCCGGCAGCGCACGTCCTTCCAGGCCCGGCAGCTGTGCGCAGCTGTGCGCACAGCTCTGATCCACTCCCAGCTGAGAATGGCTGAAGAAGCCAACCACAGTGTGTCGAGTCAGGTACTCGAAAGCAACCTTGTGCTCCAACCTGGTAGAGGGCCCTTTCCAAACCCGTCTGCCTAAAGACAAAAGGGAGAGTTTTGAGATACCTCTTGTCTCAGTACCAAGAAAAAGAGAGGGAGCAGGAGAAAATACACTAAGCTTTGCAGGCTGCATTTCTCAATGCAGCTTTGGGGCACACATGGGAGATGCTTGTGGTCCTCATTCTGGCTCCAGGTCTGTAACAAGCTCTGGCAAACATGCTGTGGCATCAATACAGACCTCAGGATGCTGTCTGCTGGGTATGGAGCTAGCGGTGAGCAACTGTACTGGCCACAGCCATTACTCCTACCCTTGGCAGTGCTCTGCACCATCAGCCATTGGCTACGTAGTCCAGCAACCATTGCTCAAGAAAGAAAAGCCCAAGCAAGGAGATGCAGCCACCTTCCTCATGGAGAGGCTAGGCAAAGGGAGCAAGCTAGAGGATCTGCTTTACAGAAAGAAGAGTTACAGCTCGGAGAGAAAGACAGTTCAGACTATTGACAGAAGAGGCTAGAAAGCAGTCATCTTGCACAATGGGCACAAGGCTGTGGCTGAGTATTTGGTTCACAAAAAATATCCTTTTATAAAATGCAGGCAACATCCCCCCTGCTTTACTGAGGGCTTTCTCTTCACAGACGAAAGACACTAAAAGGATCTATCCAAAGCCCATGGAAGACAGAGTCTTTCAAATTATTTCAGTGGAGCTATGTCAAACTAGTCCCAGGAAGCAAACATTCAGAGACCCATCTGTAAGCAAAACTTGCCCCACAGCATAAATACATCAGAAATCCGGCAAGGCACCAGCAGGAACATACTGCACTTAACTGACCACCTTGATTCTGTGTCTCTGAAATACTGTGAATAAATAACTATTTATGTCACCCTGGGAGAAAAGGAATGTATGATATGGCTATGAAACCACCTGGACTTTTATATATAAAAAGTGTTTTCACTACTTATGGAAAGCCAGACATGTAAATTATGCTACCTTTAGCAGGAAAAAATATGTGCCAAAGACCATGCCTAGGAGCAGAACTCAGGAAGAATGGGGGTATGGTCATGCCAGTTTTGCAGTGTTTTCTTTTACAAGACTGTTTTACTGCTGAGCTGGGGGAGACTAGTGTTATTGCTTCCTCAGAAAGCTGTTCTCACAGGATTTGACTATTGGTCATGAAAATCTTAAAAGGTCAGACAATCCTGCAAGATTTTAACAAATTGAAGGTTTAAATGTGTTCCCAAGATTTTGGTTATGTCCATTTCTAAGAGGCAAAGCAATCCCCTTACAAAAGTGTATCCCCTGGGAAACCAGAATTAAATAAAAGTAAATCTGGAGATCTGAAATCAGTTCCCTTGAAAGTTTACACAAATTTGTTATCAAATGATTTATGTACTTCCAGCATTTCCACATGGACAGATAAAGCTGGCATTATCAGCAAAACTACATCTGCGTATTTAGTATGGAAATAAATAGGTTTAGCCTGTTTTCTTGGTGCTGACGACTGACCATTTTGCAAGACCAAGAAGACACACAGCCACAGCATCCTACGCCATTAGAGGTCCCCTCGAGGCTGATTGTTAGCATTAGAACGTCAGCAATCTCTGTATTTATCAAAATGTGGACACTAGAGTGGCTTGAAGTAGTTTCACTTCCTCTTAAATGATAATAAATTGGCAGCGTGAGTGTTGACTGCCTGAAATGCAACTTCATTACTTCAGAGGTTAATGGAGCAACCTCTCTCTGTTGATCTTCCTGTCACCATTGGCTACAAAAGACTCTCTGACACAGTGCAGTTTTCAGGAAAGGCACAAGTATAACAGAGATTAACTACATCAAAAAGAATACTGTCCCGCTCCATTATATTCTGCAAAGCTGTTGTGCAGTAAATCACAATGGCCAGCAGTGTGATCTGCCTTGTCTGAAAATGAAATTAGCATAAAAAGAGGTGATGATGCTATATTACGAGACAAATACCTTTCCATCTTAAAAATAAAGAAAAAAGAAAAAAAGAAAAAAGAAAAAAA